>BMAV01023599.1:545483-627586 GCA_019973955.1 Trichonephila inaurata madagascariensis
TCAATCTCATAATTTTAATTCTAACTATTTTGAATAGCTTTATTTATATAACTATTAATAAAATAAATTGGGTATTTCTGATTTAAGCAATATTTAGTAAAATGTGTATAGTTATTTATAATGTCTGATTTTTTTGACACAAGAAATTTATTACGTTGTATATAATTAATAACAATATTTCTGAATATAGAAACATGTACATTACTCTCCCAATGAGGAACTTTTATAATATTGAAATTAAATTCTTCTCTTTTATCATAAATATTAGAAACTATTACATTTTCATATAATTTGACATGTATGTCAAGAAAATTTGCTTCATTGTTGTTATTATTTGTCTGTATTAAATTAAGATATTGTGGATAAAAATTAATGTTAGGTATAAAATTGGCTTGTTTGCCAAAGATGATTATATCATCTATATAACGATAAATATAAAATTTAGAATTATTAATGTAACTACTTTCAAAATAATGTAAGTATAAATTGGCAAGACAGTTGCTCGCAGGGCCACCTTGTGGCAATCCTTTAATCTGCTGATAATAGTTACCTTTATGATATATATAGTTCTCTTTAAGTACAAACCTAAGTAGTGAACCAAATCTATCATAATTAACATTATTAAATAAATTGTCTTTATGTAAATTTACAAGAATATTAATCAAATCATCAATATTAATAGAGTTAAAGAGATCTTCAAAATCTAAACTATAGACTGAATAAATTTTTTTATCTTTCATTTTTTCAACAAGTGATTTGCTATTTTTAAGAATGGCTGAGGATATAAGGTTATTTATTGTTTCATGCAATATTTCATGGAGAATTTTGCCTGTTTTGCTGATATATGTATTAAAACCATTTGTAACTGTCCTAAATTTAACTGGGTCTTTATGAAATTTGGGAGTTAGAAATATATGTGGAAATTTAAAATTATTATTAATTTGAATTTTTAACTTTTTATGAAAAGCCAAGATACGTTTATTTATTTCTCTTTCAGAAACAGAAGACTTAATAAAAGCTGTATTATTATCGAAATAATTGTTGATCAATAAATTATAATAGTATTTACATATGATTGCAAAATTTCCTGGCACTTTATCAACATAAACTATAATAAATTTATTTTGTAAATTTTTAATCTGACTTTTAATATTATTAAAAAAGATTTTATTATCTATACCATAGTTATATTTATTAAGCTGCTTTGTAATTTTATCTTTGAATTCTGTGAATGCCTCTATAGGCATACTATATTTAATAGCTATTTTGTATATAAAATGCTCAATATCATTATATAACTGATTTTTGATAATTTTATTATTATTCGAAATCATTAATCTAAAACCAGTACCTTTATTCATAATATTTCTAAGATTATTGTCTTTTACAATATTGAGATCACCAGTAACAACATGCTTGTGATGTTGATCAATGAAATCTTTAAATTCACTACATTTACATATTAAGTTATCTTGCTTTATAGGCACATTATAGTTAAAAATTGATCTACCTATTTTTTTATTGTATTTAAAAGCTTTTTTAATAGTGATATTTTGTATTGGGAAAGATGACATGTGTTTTTTAAATATGTCAGAAAAATTAACATTATCATATGATTTATTCATATATAAAAGTGTACAGTATTCTATTTGATAATCCCTATTTACATTAACATTTATGTTATGTTTATGTTTCAAAAATTTATGAATGTCCTTAATAATGTGCAAAGCATGACAATCTTTAATTTTATTTGAAATTAGTACATCTTCTGTAATACATAATTCTGTCTTACTGAGTCCAAACATAAAAGATTTAATGTGTTTTATGTTAAAATTGTTATCAAAGCTATTACAAATATCTATAATACTATCTGAAAGGACTTTTAGGTCTCTACTTAATCTTTTAGTTCTAGCCCCTCTATTTTTTCTTTTATTAGATATTATATTAACCTTATTATTGTAGTAAAACTCTTGAGAATTTAGTTTGATTGCATTTAGAATATTTTTTCCTTGGTATAATACATTAAGTCCATAAGGATAAATTGCATTATAATATTTAATAAAGTAATTTTCCCACCATAATCTATCTTTAATATTAGGAACAACTTTAATAATATTGAGTGATACATGATCAAAACCATGTGTACTAAAGTGTCTTATTTCTATTTTATTTGAATTTTTAATACTATTAAAATATTTAGTATCTGATCTATGTTGATTAATTCTAATATTAATTAAGTATATCAGATGCTTGACATCCTGGACTGTATCACTGGAGAAAGAACACTGGTCAGTAGGCGACAAATTGGCTTCAAAGTAGAAAAATATATTAGAATATATTTTGTTTATTAAGTAATATTCTCGAGAGCTGCAAAGAGTGCTCATTTTAATGTCAGCAGTTAATATTTGACTGGTTGTTTATTTATGGTGCACTTCAAAGCATCTCGAGAGGTCCCTCGCCAATAATCCTCGTGTAGATTTATAATGCAACGTTAATAAAAACTCTCTCTCTCTCTCTCAAAGCCTCTCTGGCTGTTGGTGACGTACTTAGTATTTTTGAGCCTCGGTCAAGTGACAAGGACGACATCTGAGCAGGTACCCCATTCTCCAAACTTCCAACGTAGGACTTTAAGTATCGACAGATTTACCGTGCATCAGCTCCTCTATACGATAGATCTTAAGTTTCCCCAGGATTCGTCAGGAATAACTCCGGCCATGACTACTCAACTACTACGACCACAGTAAATGATTCGATTGCCGCCTACAATTTGAAATTTCAAAACAACTTTGAAGCTATGTATAAATTTTTCCACCTTTCAAAAAGCTGTGGTAATATCATGTGGAAATTAGACAACATTTCCTTCCTTTTTGCATAAAGCACATTAATGTTTACCCAACTTGACATGAAACTTTCTTTTTCCCAATTGCTCATCCTCTCTTTCGGGATGAAATGTGTGTGTGATACAATATATAAGGATAGAAAAAATGCATTTGAATATTAACCGGAAGAGCACTTTTTAGGAAAATTTGAAAAATAACTTTATTTTTCTACAAAAACTCATAAATGCCCTAAGTCTTTTATTTATTCATTTTTCAGGGTGTCAAATTTTTCGGCTGGTGTTGCGCTATTGTGCTCGGGGTGTCCTCCTTATACGGCACCCATAGGTGGAACACTGGGAAGTTTCCATCGGCAGAAATAACAGCAACCTATGCAGCCTTACACAGAACGACATTCGTTCTTGCTCTCGCGTGGGTTACCTACATGTGCATCACAGGCAGAGCCAGTAAGTATTTTACTTATTTAATATACCTTAAAAAGCATCTTTTCTATCATAACAGGATTAAAGGTGGGCATGATCGCATTTGATTTATTTTATAATATATAATAATCATCAGAATAAATACAGGGTGTTCGGGCTTAAAGTATCTAAAAGTTATGGCTTATTATTATGCAAGTACTTATCAGAATGTAATAAACTGTTCATCCGTGGATTGGAAACCACTCCAAGAAATTTCGGGTCTAGTCTGATTAGCCGCACGTGTGTGCATTATTCGGCAATTGCATATGGTAAACTTTTTACACTGACTTCATTAGTAAAGATGATGCCACAGAAAAAAGTGCAGTGGGTACTTTGGATAACGGAATTTAAATCAGTCACGCATGTACAGCGAGGTGTTCAAACAGAATTTAATGTCGATTCTCCGACATCAAAATCTATCCACCAATGGGAAAGAACTTTAAAGGAGACGGGAACTTTAGTATCTGAAACTGGGAAGCATCCATAAGTTTTCGTGATAGAAGGCACTGTTGATCGTGTGCGTGATTCATTTTGTAGGAGTCTTTATAAGTCTATTAGGCAAGGCAGTAACGACATTCACTCCATTCTGTTCAAACGCGTCGCTGTACACACGGAACTAATTTAGATTCCGTTAACCAAAGTGCGCTAGAATACACTTCCGGAAGGCTTTTTTTAATGGTGTTCAACACCGCAGTCACGTTCTGCCTGTCTCATCTGTATTCTGAAAACGGGATACTATTACAGCATTTTACTTTGCGCTAATAGCCAGAAGTCGCAAGAAGACAGATTTAGCGTTGATAGTGTCCAGTAGGTCCTGTTCAACTGCAAAACGGAGTTTTTCTGTTCAGCCGACAGAATCTTGAGAACAAATTTCACAGCTGCTCTGTACATGATCACTCGAAATTCCATGAGGAGAACCTGCACTAATCTCAACTTGTCCTGTTGTCTCTCGAACGGTTAAACGAAGATAAGATTTTCCATCTTTTCAACAATAGCTGCATTTCGAGCGGTTTGTGTCCTCCCAGAACGCTGGTCACTTTATACCGACATGTGGCCACTTTTGAATCAGTTAAACCCCTCCTTAACTTGTGGGACTTCCATAGAATAGTTTCCAAATACCTGCTGAATCTAACGAATTATTTCACTTAAAAATCACCAACCTTTTCACAAAATATTTGATGCAGTATCGTTCGGTTATCTTTTGAGAAATGAAAATCCGATGCACATTTTACAGCACCTCACTCAACTGCTTGCAGGAAACGACTGGTACACTAGAACGAAGGGATTAGATTCAAGCATGTGCATTAAGCTGTCATCTCCCACTGTGTACAGCGAAGCAGTCTTAGTATATCTACTACACGCGGGAAAATTAAAGGATGTACACTTTTGAACATACCCTGTACTTATACTTGCAACACAAAGCGAGAACAACGTCACCTTAGTAGGTTGAAGTGGGCAGCGATTTACGAATCATTACGTATAGGTACAGGATTAGTTAAAATACGGAGAACATCACGCGGGAGGGCTATATATTATCTGTCAACCATTTGCCACAGTTTGTCTTCTGATCACAGTGGTTAAAGGACATGAAAGCAGCGTGCAATCACCTCCCATATGTGTTCGATCCAGAAAAGATTGGTGGCCAGAAATATGGAAAACTTTGGGTGAGGCATTCAGTGTATGATTGGACATTATTCTTTGGTATCCTTTGCCTTTCCTTTTTTTCCCTCAAAAGAAAGGCATATCATCCACGTATAATTGGATCATCATAGTTCCCAGAATATGAACCAGAGGGGATCTAATATCGCATTAGATGGTGCTCCAAATCCCAATACTACGCTATCACGAAGTGAGGCATTCAACACATACGGCTGGATTGGACCTGTCACCACGTTGGAGCTACGCTCGAACACAGTGACTGTCATGAGACAAACAGAAGCATGACTCATCTGTGAATACGACTTTGTACCATTTAGTCGTACACATGACACTAGTTCGGTACTATTGCAAACGAAATCATCTGTTGTGTGGAATCAATTGCACTCTTTTTTAACAGACATCATGAGTGCAGGCCACTAATAATTAATCGACGGATAATGATTACGTTCGATATGGGCCTCTTGCAGATGTAGAAATAAGGTAGTTTGCTGAACCACCGCTACTTGTTGTACCACGCTTGCTGATGTCGCTTTGCCACCCGTATATAGTCCTTAAACTTGTCACATTTCCTTGTTTCTACCATTTTTGAGACAAAGGGTGTGCATAGACACATTTAGGAAGAAGTCAGCTGATATTTGATGTATGAAGCAATCCGAAATCAAGACTAGCACCTTTTTCTACAAGTAGTTTCACTATTTCCAAGTGACCACCTTCAGCAGTCAAATGCATAGGTCAATTGCTATCCCTGTTGCGCAAACTCAAATTAAAACTAAACTTTTCCTTTTGCTATTCTAATTGTCATAGCCCTCGTAAAATCCTCGTCTGCTGCAACTGCCTGTGTTGTCAGCCAAGCATTCTCTGCTATTTCACATTTCTACTTAGACAAGAAAATACTTACACGATAAATAACTGGCAGAAATAAGAGCACGATATCATCCATTATACAGGTTCCTTACCTTTTTATATCCTATTCAAAATGTGTCAGAGAGCTGCGTATATTTCATATCAGTTGCATTGCTAGGTGAGTTAGATATAATGTTCTGGTCACTCGTTTTTTGGTGTTGCATTTTCAATGTCATGTAATGTGTGTATATGTGTTTATCTACATAAGAAAGTTTCAGCAAAAATAGGTTGTACAAGTTCAAGGAAATAGAACAGGATTCTTTACGATAATATTTGGTTTCATATTTTGAAGATTCCGTTTTAACATGAAGAAGGGGTATTCTTACCTTCTGCCTTTTAGCAAATGTTCGATGGCATACACAGGCTAATTTTATGGAAGGAAGAGAGCTACTTTTAAAAAAAACATGTGTAGATGAAATTTCCAAAATGCAGTCTTTACGCTAAAAATTAAACATTTCTTGGGGTATGGAAGGGGGTGGTTTGAGCCCCCAAATTCCTCACTTGTGTACACCACCTCATATGTTTAACAAAGTTTTAATGTCAATTTGTTATAATATTTATTTTAAGTATCAAATATTGTTCACTCTGGAACCATATCTTCTTCATTTCAGATACTATGGCAAGCATACTCGAATTCGGCCCTTTCATCATCATGAGTCGGCTGACATTTATGACTTATCTGATGCAAGGACCAGTCATATGGACCAGATACGGATCCCTAAAGGAACGAATATTTTACAGTCATTTTAACATGGTAAATACAAGTAGAAAATAAGTTTTGATATATTTTTCACTATAATAAAAAAATTCGCTATCTTGAAACGAATTTATTTTCTTACGAACGTCTTGTTTTATCTATTTTATCATTACATGTGTATATAAAAACTTCACGTTGCTGTTGCACTTCCTCGGAGATCAGCAGGGCTAGATCAGGTTCATGACTTTATATACCCTAAGGAAATGCAAAACCAACAATGGATTGGCTGTAAGATCTTGTCTAGAGAGTTCCAGGCACTCTAGTGTATGTTCTGGGAAAATAAACCCAATAATACATTTGCTGTAGACTGCATAGCTCTTGGCACCCTCAATGTATGTCAAAGATCTAAGATGACTACTGAGAAAGCTAGTAAGTGTCGTTTTTATCCTGCCTGTTGAAATCAAGTGTCAGAGAACCCCTAGGACGATTGCTCTGATACCAATATTCCTGTAATGGAACAGACCAAGTGGTGTTTTTTCACTTTGCCATAGGAAAGAGCTCCAATTAAGTAAGAAAGGCAGATGATATCGAAGGATCACAAGCACCAGTTTTGGCCAAAGTGTCTGCAATCTCATTGTCTTCAACCTCACCATGTGAAGGGATTCTCTGGAAATGAGTATGACGAGACTTGTAGAGCCGTATTTACTTTTTCAGAATAGTCATTCTAATATTGTCGGTCACGTAGCGACGTCTTAAGTCATGGGCCAACTGGTCCTGGGCCCAAGGCCCCGTCTCGTTCTCGACTCAGCCTTAAGAAGATCATGATTCGAATGATTTAAACGGTCAAATGTTATTTCCTGTTGTATTCTCCGAAAAACTGGGAATTTTAGACGATATGTCAAATGGCTACGTGTGATAACCGTCGTCCATGTATAGGCCTGTGCCTATCATCATACATTATCACTACTCATTCAGTTAAAAGGCGACACTCTATCGAGCTGTCATAGTACATTTATTAGTTTCGGATTATTGTTTGTACAAGTATTTGACTACGTATGCTGTGTACTGTCAACTTTTAAGGGTGATAAGTGGGGCTTACATTTGTGTGGGGGGTCCAAGGCCTACTTTTACGTAAGGGCCCAGGAACTTAAGAAGTCTTAAGACGTCCCTGCTCTCACACTGTGCCAGTTGGCGAAGTATTGAATAGAACTTTTACTATCAGACAAAATACAAATTTCATTTCTATCATTAAGTGACAAAACTGAATCAAGGCCTTCATTTATGGCAATTAGTTCACTGTATAAAATAATGCAAAAGCCTGGATTCCTCTTCTGAATCTACATAACAGATAATACCGGTTTATCCAATGGGCGCTTGGGGCGGGCTCCTAGGGGCCCGGGAAGGCCTGGAAGGGCCCGGATAAGCTGGACTTAACCAGATTATCTGGTTGTAAATATCGATATGCCAGTAGGCCCGTAGATCTTCTGCACCTAGAGTCCCATAATATGCTTAAATCGGCACTGATAACAGATTCTTGATTTTGTGAAAACTCCACTGTCAGTACTTTTACTCTCATTCCTGCTACCATCTGCACAACTTCAATTGGGATATTAATTGTCTCAAGAGCTATATACCTTTGGTAAATAGGTAGATCTGTCTATTCGTCCACCTGGACTGGGAGGTTAGTGTGGAAAGAAATACCTGTTAGATCAGTTGGAAGATCAACATATTATGTCAAGTGATGTTGCTCCACAAGGAAAACTTCATCCCAATCTTAACTGAAGATTTAAATGTGATTTCAAAAGAGCTATTAGAAGTTTTGCGTAAAACTTTCATGTCTTTTAAACAGAAAATTTGTTTGTCATGGCAAATTTGACTATGACGAAAGCAAGGTCAATCAGCATATTGAAAAGTGCCAGGAAAAACAAATAAGATGATGACTCGGCTGATGGTAATATGAATCCTTATTATTAGGATTTTCATGTTTTTGTCTCATCAGATTTACAACCATATAAATAACTTTCCCTTATTTGTGAATAACTTTCTTTAAACTTTACCGACAGGATAGTTTTTTTCGGTTTTGTTATTTTGTCCTTAAGATATATTCTTTGATACGCACTAAATTTAGCAAATGTTTTTGAATGTATTGCCCATTCAAATCCTAGTCATTGAAAACTTGTATAAACTCCTTTGTAAGTTTTGTAAACAATATATATATATATATATATATACTTCGACAAAAAGTCTGTCCAAAAAAAGTTAAGCGATGAACAATATTCCCTCTGTAAATTTTTGTAGCTCAGATTTCTTTTCAAGCATATCGGATGCCACATGAGAAGTTACATGAAAAAATTAAAATCGGCAACTATAGACATACAAACATACTCATTTTGTACATACAAAAAAAGGAGATATAATTATTGTGAGAAAGATTTTATGAATTACTACTAAAAAAGTACTTGTCAAATACATCGTTTACGAAGTAATAACATGTCAAAATTATGTTTTTGTTTTGTTATCAATGACTTTTTTAACCTCTGTCTTCTAAAATTTATAAAGTTAATAATGTGACATACTAACAGTTGCACTAGACTGCTTGTCATCTTTGGACTTCGTTTTGAACAAGCTTGATTTTTCAGAAAACTTTTGTAAAGTCTGCTATTTTAATAGTTTCACAATCATTTTTTGAAAAATCCTTAAGAAGTTTAATAAGTCCTAAAAAAGTGGAAATACGAATTTATTTAATTGTTTTTTAAATGTTTTATTCAATTCCTACTATTATATAGGTCACTCTTTCTATCTATTTATTATTTAGTTATGTTGGTGGAATTTTCAATCGTTAATAAAATATATTTTAAAGAGCTCAATTGAGCTAAAATTTTATATACATGATTGTTTTGGATGACAATACAGTAATTTAATTATAATTAATAAAAATTGATTAAAACTAATAATATAAAGAATTCTAAATACAGCCACGTTGGCGACTTGTGTCAAAACTTGAAAAGTTTTTTTTCCCTCACGTTTTAAAGCATTCAGTTGAACTGAAATTTTATAGACACGATTGTTTTGGATGACAATACGATACTTTGATGATAATTAATAAAAATTAATTACCACTTAATGTTGTGATTCTGTCCTATGTATATACATATTTATATTAATTGTAACTATTTAATAAAAAGTAGCTAAAATAAAATTTTTCTTTGTTGATCTAAGTAGGAATTGACTTAAATTTTTTTTTCATATTACTTGTTATTATAAAAACAAACGTGTTCTTTAATTTGTCACGTTCTTTTGCAGTTATATGAGTACATGGGAAACCTCATCCTTTCTTTGGCTGTAGCTTTCGTTGGACATCTTTTGGTAGAGGCTCCTTTCGCAAACTTGGAACGTTTGTATTTCTCTCAGTTTAAACCTCCTCCTTCAAAAGAGACTCCAAGTGACCTCTGTCAAGTCGAAACAGAAGCAAATGCTGGTGAAAATGAAGCGGAAAAATCCTCTTGAAAGATAAACAAGCATTTAAAGAAAAAATATTTCACAGAATTTTCATATGATGCCAAAAGAAGAAAAGTATTGCACTTATGTATATATTACAAACACAATTACATTCACTAATCTAAATAGAACTATGGCCTTTTGTAAATATGTGGTATGAATAGGTGAAATGTTTTAAGGTTTGATTTTCAGTGTAATTTTTTTCTCTCCAGTTTCAATGAAAAAATCAATGGACTCTTAAGTGATTATCCACGCTAAAATTCTGTGGACAACTCATAAAACAATTTTGAGATAATCAATCATTCTTTCATTTCACAATCTCTTTTTCTTTGTCATAAACAGATAAATCTCATTTCATTTTTTTATTACGTTTCCTAATTTGTTGTAATATTACTTCATATTTTTCATTTTATTGGTAAAAGTTTTTGTATTTACGGTAGCTTTCTCAAGTACTTTTAGTATTGTTTTTAAAATAGTTTTTGCAAGAATTTTAATATCGTTTGGGGAAGTTTTTCACTTGTAATTAGTTTCGAAAATTCTAGATTTTTAATGTCTTTTAACTCTTTTCAATAAATTTTAATGAATTGAAAATAATTTTTTTAACTCATTTGCAATAATTTACATAAGAAATAATACAATTTTCTGGTAGAAAGTCTTGCAGAAAAATTGAATTTTTTATGATGTATTACAATAGTATTTAAATTATTTTTTTTTATTAAATATTTATATAATAATATTTTAATAATATCAGTATTTTAATTTTTTGTATTGAGTAAATCTTCAAAATCAAAATCATATTTTTTTTAAATTTTCCTACACAATTGGTTCACTCTCTCCCTATATATTTATATATCTTGTTCAAATTTTCAATCGTTAATTAAGTACTTCCTATTCATCCATTCAAGTTCAAATACATTTTTTAAACTTGTAATGGAGACACTTGATGTTAATAGATTTTTCAAATATCAATTCATTAATTAAATTTTATTATTTAATTTTAAATTTATTCTGCGTTATTTCTGATGAAGTTATAATTAACTGCAACAGATGGCACAAGTACGTTTTTCTAACAAAGTAGAAAATTGTGACTTAAAAATTTATTTTTCTCAAACTCAGTATCGCAACAGCCCATGAGGGCCAAGGCCTACTGTGCCCATCCCAATATACGTGACCATTGGGCACTGACGAGGACGCGATCAGGTGATTAGTCTGAAGCGAGACCCCCAGTGTTTAAGTCCCCAAGCAAGCTTGGTACTCATTTATCGACCCACTGCAGTGGGGATGAAATGTTGAGTCGACCTTGCCCAGCCCGGGAATAGAACCCGGACCTGTGACGTGGAAGCGCGATACGCTACCACTCGACCACCGGGCTTTATTTTTTTAAAAATATATATTACTCGTTGAATTTCTTTTTTACTTTTCATATAATCAATAATTTATTTACTGTGTTTAATTATTGCAGTAATACAGAAGTTATTTATAGCAATATAGCTATGTTACATATTATATAATTTCTTCTTTGTTTTTAAATAGTTAATAAGAATTCGGCCTTTAACAGAATTTTTATGGAAAAAAAGAGAATGTACAAAAAAAAAAAAAAAATCATTAATATAAATTTCTTACTTTTTAAATAGAAAGTTTAAATGCAATTACTTAATTTTCTGCCTAAGAGCATGTTATAATTTTACAATCTGTTGGCAAGGCTCTCTGCACAATCTGTATACAAAGTTTTCTAAAATTTTATTTAAAATATACATACTTGAATGGGGAATGTATTAAATGCAATAAAATTGTCATCATTTTCTGTCCTTTTAGAGTGAGACAATTATTTTCGAAATTATTATAAGAGTATATAGTAATGAAGAACAAGTTTTTCTCTCTCTCTACTGAATTTATTTAACTTTTATCGAAAGTAAATTTAACAGTAAAAATTATTTAAAAAAAATGTATCTACTTACCATTTTACCACCGTGAGAGTAATTAATTCAGTAGTGCTTGCATTTCTAACACATTACAGTAATAAAAAAACTTTCAGTTATTTTGCATGTCCGCAGTTTTAAAAGAGGATGGCTTTGGCCAAAGTACAGGGTGGGGTGTGGGAACTTCCTTTTTTGAAAATGCAATAAAACGCACTACATGTTTCATTTGACTTAATTGTTATTTTCGGCTACCACACAACATTGGAAATCAGATTTTACAAAGTTTTAAACACAATACCTGTTAAATGTCGCCCTCTATTATCGATACACTGATGCAGTCCATTTCGAAAACTTTGAGTCCTTTCATCAAGCATATCGACCAGGGTTATTGTCAAATTCAGCTCGGATGTGGTTCCTTAGATCTTCAAGGGTCAAGTCCACAGGAAGTAATCATTGAGTACACAGGCCAGTTTACATCCCCTCGCAAGAAGATTAGTCATTCGGGGAAGTCTGCTCTTAAAGTATCCATGGAAACCCTGGTCAGGACTGTGTCCCCATCCCATTGTTAAGATCCCTTTCTTGGAAAGCGGGTAAGAAGAATCGTTGGATCATTGTCACATACCGGTCTAAATTAGCTCCACATTTTCAGGTGTTCTAATGGTCTTCGGAGGTCCTTTCCTTTCTTTGGAGACATTCCACGTGGCTCTGAAGGCATCATTTTACATTAAAAAACATTTCTAATTAGGAACATGACCTCGTGGAGGAATATCAAAGTAACGACGAAAGGCACATTGCACTTGCAATCACCGACCGACCGTTAGAGAAATATGCCTCCACGGCAAAAGCGCGCTGCTGCCTCGACCACATGTTTGAGACTGAGATAAAGAAGTTCCCGTGCCCCACCCTGTATATCTGAGAATTCAATCTTAAATGTGGGTTTGTTTTTAATACAAGCCCATAAAGCTTGCTATTTCAATCACTGCCAAGAGTTTAGTCGAAATAGCACCTACATAATGCTTTTTGAATACTTACGAGAGCAAATTGAATCGAACCTTTTCTTTCATACAGCTTCCATTAAAAATAGGTCATGGAACCACTAAAAAAAATCACAGCTCCCTTTCTGTTGGAGATAGTATTACTCTTTTGAATACTTATTAGAAATACTTAAAACTCATTGCTTGCCAACATTCAGCAATCACATCCTCTACAATTGACATATAATCTTTTGGCCACGTTAAAATAACTTCCTGTTTTTATGGAGGAAAATAGTAAAAAAATAATAAAACTGCTAAATACATTGTATTTCTCAACTGTTTCTTTCACTCACAAAATGTAGCCCAAGTTAAATGCACCCAGATACAAATATTTAAGTATGAAATCCCTGTAGATTTTCTTGGAAGTGTAAAATATAACTTCATGCAGTAAACAAAAATTTATATTTGTATATATTCATTGATTCAGTTAACTAAATTACATGTGATATCATTCTAAAAAAAAATGAATATCAGAATATTAATAACAGAGAAAAGAATTTTCTATAATAAAATTGTTGAACATTAAACTATAGAACTGCTGCTTAAATACTAAATCGGTGTTGTCAACTGTTAAGAAGAATGTCATTATTAACATTATTAAAACTAGATGAGTTATTTTAAATGTACAATTAGAATTGTCATATCTTTATTTATCACGAGTTTAGTGAATTATTGTCACCATATTGGATAGAACTCTCTCTCTCTCTCCTATACGAAAAAAAAAAGGAATTCTCTGCTGTAAAAGGTATAACTTAAATTAGGATTTTACCAGTTTGAGTAATTTTATTAAAATTAACATGATTTTACAAAATTACATTAAGAAATTTAATATAATTTTAAAAACTACGAAAGTTTATTACACATATACAATTTTTTTAAAAAACCAAAGAAAAATGTCATTTATATATGCAAAAAAACTAAACAATTTTTTATATATAATGATAAGTTTTTTATTTACAAATTACATATCAATGCAATGCAAGAAGTAAGTATAGTGAGTTACACTGAAATTTCTATTGCACAAAATTTAGGAAAAGTATGGGCAAACTAAGTTGCTTATTTGAAACATATATTTAAAAAAAGAAACAACTTGAGAACAAATAGTTGATATGTCACAAAATACTTGACAAAAAAGGGAAAATAACTTGATCAAAGAACAGAACAAAATATGAACTAAAAAGAAATTGATGAAGAAACACACTTAAAGAACAAACATGTATATTTTTCATATATTCTAAAATGCTACTAATGGCATTGCCCAGCTTTAAAAATAAGAATTTTATGAAAAGCAGATAAAAAAGATACATTTATAAAAATATAAATTAGAAAAATGTCTTTAGATGTTTTATATACATGATATAATTGGTACAAATTGGACCATTAAGTTTTATATCTTCACAATAATACATAAAAAATTTAATTAGTTTAATTAGAGATGTCGAAAAAAGGTTTAAAAATAATGAAACCTTTTTTAAGAAAGTCGTAAAATCATAAATATTTATTTTGATTACTTCCTGACTAGAAGTAGTTGGCACAAACACAGAAGCTATTTCTAGTGTTTCTTTTCAGATTTTTAGTTAGGGCAGGGTGAACTGAGTATTTATAAAGCTTCTCATAGAATAATTTTCTTATTATAGTGATGTAACAATTTCATCTTCCTGCCACTAAAAACCATAAAATGTTCATCAGTATTATTTGATTAAAATTACACCTTTTGCACCTGGTGACTGTATTGTAAGTAAATGTTTTCATGCAAGATTAGAATTAGTTTTCAATTTACAGTTGTTTATAAAAATAATTGATATTCTTTAAAGTTGAATAAAAGTAACAATCTTTTTCATTTTTTTAAAAAAATCTTTCATAAAGATAAATTTTTTTTGTTGATATATATATATATATTTTAAAACGAAATCTTAACTTAAAATATTAAAATTTACACTATTAGAGATTAAAGTACTTCAAATTTTATTACTTTTTATAACATACATGACATTTTATACAAAATCTTCAAATCAATAATTATAAATTAAAAATATAGAATAATTACTAAACTTACACACATCTGATTAATCAAAAAAAAAAAAAAAAACCAATGCTATGTTACTAACATGAAGTAAAAAGCTTCAGAAATCAGTATAAAAAGTGTTTCGATATATAGAGTAAAAAATGGCAGTGTACAAGGAAAGGTTTTGAGATAAGGTCATACATCTTTGGCATTTACTTAAAGGAACTAAAATAACAGAGATGTAACAGAAAACAAAGTAAAAAATTCTAAAAATTAGTCTTTTTAGATACTGAACAAAAAGTTAAATGCATTTGAAGAATAGGAATGTAACACAAAATTTAGGCAGATACTTTTAAATTCAAACAGTACATATGAATAGTATTACACAAATAATTTTATAAGCAACATATATGGATGCAAGTATTGAAATTAGAACACAAACGATTATTAATCAAAAAAAATTATACGTAGTAATACTGCATACCACATAAAATAATTTATTCTTACTTTGGGAAAAAATGTTAATATAAAATTAGAAATCGTTATAATTACAGACATTAATTTCTCTTTGGAATACAAATTGAGATTCTTCATAAGACATTGAACAAATGTAACAATGAAAAATGAAACAATATATTAAAGCTTAATATTCCATTTGGCACTAAACTAACTTTTTTTCTTTCTGATTATTCTACTTTAAGAAAAAATGACATATTATTCATAACAAAATTCTTTGACTAAAAATTAAGTTACTTATTTTTTGCAAATATGCTGTACTAAAATAATCTTACACACAAAACAAACAATATACAACACTTACTTATTAAACATATCTACCCGCTTCATAAAACAAAGTATATCATTTTCTAAATACAAATCATTTTTTAAAAAAACTTAAATCTTTTGTACCAGTGATAAATAATTAAAAAAGCATAGCTAAAAAAATTTAATTTCTGGAAGACCTAAAAATAAGAAAATGTTTTTTCTTTCATTAACTGTCATAAAATGCAGCAATTATATATTTTTTAAATTTGTATACACAACATTTAATTTTAGCAGGTATAATTTATGCACTGATTGGAAAATTTAAAATGTATAGAACAGATGACATCTTTTCTGAAAATAAAACTTCAGGATGTACAAAATGTTTAATTACAAATATCTCATAGTTCAAAGATTATGGCTCTAAGACAACTCGTCGATAGCACTTGTCAGGTAATGCATTTCGTATTTCAGCAATATTAGCAACATCTTTCTTTAACTTTTCAACTTCTTCTGTATAGTCTTTCATCCACTGATTTTGTATGTCTCTTGCTTGGCGCAATTCTCCCATACGAGAATCAAAATCAGCTTCCTTTTGTTCTTTTTCTGCTGCTTCTAATCTTTGTTCCAGTTGATCCAACAAAGATTCATCAATATCATCCAGTCCATCTAACAAAATAATTTTCAATTAAATATCTTAAACATTACTTAAAAACTTTTTGTAATTATAGTAATTTATATATCACTTGAATATAAA
This sequence comes from Trichonephila inaurata madagascariensis, assembly GCA_019973955.1. Lineage (NCBI taxonomy): Eukaryota > Metazoa > Arthropoda > Arachnida > Araneae > Nephilidae > Trichonephila > Trichonephila inaurata. The sequence goes on from BMAV01023599.1 coordinate 562,016, forward strand.
TGGTTTGATTACATGACATATTTAAAGTATTTAAATAATATTTATTATGATATTAGAAAATGTCAATATTATACAAATAAACTTAACACAATGTTTAAAATTTAATAGTACAAAAGAAACAAAAAATAAAAAATATTTTACAAAAATATTTTTTATAAAAATAGTATGATTTTAAAAAAAATCAAATTGAAGTAATTTTAGTGACATGACCAACTTGAGAATAGACCAACATCAGTTATTGAAAATAGATTTGTAAATGAGAGTCAAGTGATAAAATAACAAAAATAATAAATTATATAATATTGACAAGCAATAAAGCTCTTCAATTGTAAAAGTATTTTAATATAGTCATTTGATAATTACTTTAATACATATAAGAGACCCAAAAATAAAGATATGTTTACAAAAAGTAATAACATGCAATTACAATATGCAAAATTTCCGAATCAACTTATTCCAATAGTAAGAAATTTATGCAGAGTTCCATGGAATTCCAGTCTTGAAATTTGTGTAATCCATATTGTATAGACCAGGGATGGTGAACCAAGGGCATGTGTGCCACTGATGGCACGCGACACAATATTTTGAGCATGCTACCGATCAAAACGGTTTGCATTTTAGTTCAAAATAGCAAAATTCACTATGAAGTATTTTAAAAAAACATGAGTGATCGGTGGCGGTGCGTCAGGAGCACACTTGTTTGTTATAGTCTTACAACCCTAATATAAGTTATTTGTCAGCTAATCTGTAATAACAGACATCACACTAATGTTACTTTAATTTGAATTACACATACAACGAAAACATTTGCTATAACACAGTGCAAAAATGTATTTTTTCATAGTAAATAAAGATTTTTGAGTAGTTAGTATTTAATTTTATTATTTTCCTAATAATCACATGAAAATTACTTGATGGCACGTCTATACCTCATTAAGCATATCTTCAGAAAAAAATTGCATGCTGATCCAAAAAGGTTTGCCACCCCTGGTATAGACTATTTTAACTCATAAGTATTCAAAATAAAAATCTATTATTCCATTGTAAAAAAAAAAAAAAAAAAAAAAATCCACTTTGAACCAAATTTTAACAGTAAAAAGGTAAAGCAATATAAATAAAAATAAGCTAATATTATAACATTGTTAATAAAATTCACAAGATAATTTCAATGTATTCAAAATATGAAATACACACAAATATTTTATCCCATGATATATACAGACTTAACACAATATGATTGTAATATATTTTAATAGAATTTTTTTTATATAATAATGTCCATTTCATTTTATGCAAATCTTATAAAATAATAATTAAAATTTTTAAAAGCATTACTTACAATATAATATTTCAACACATTTGTTTATGCCATTTCTTTATTATTTAAACTATAAATAATAAAGAAACGGCATTAACAAATAGGTGGAGAAAAAAACTGAAGAAATTTTTCATTTTGATATTTTTTATACGTAAAATTATCTCTTAATTCATTCCTTATTATAATTCTAATTAAGATTTAAAGGGATTAATATAAATTGTGCTCTAAAATTTTAAGAAGAAAAAATGTTAATTTTACTATACACTCTACAACCATTTTTACTTCTTTAAATAGTAACTTTTGTACAAATTTTAAAAATTTACTTGCAAGAATAGTTTTATGATTTTTGCCTTAATTAATAAATAATTGAACTTCAAAATACTGCTCATGCACATGAAGTATGAAATTCTTATCAATCAATTTCAGTCCAATATTCCACAATAAAAATTATCATTTCTTTAACTTTAGTTAATTAATGTTCAACTTATCTAAAATGAATTCTTTTAATGTTTGATTTTAAACTACTTTGATACATATTAATATAATGTACACTTTCTTATACCACAAGTGATTTTGTCTGAAAATTGAATGAATTTTTTACATTAAAGTGTAAAATTAGTTAAATTGACATAAAAATAATCTTACGTCTTAGTATATATAATAAAGTTCAATTGATAAAAAAATGCTTAAAATAAGTCAGACTTTGAAAGAAAAAAAATTTAGAAGCGTTAAAATTTTTCAGAGTTGCCTTTTCTCTCTATATATGCACCACAATGGTTACAAATACATGAAAACTATATTAATATTCTGATTTAAAAAAAAAGTAGGTACATAAATTTAAGATTCAGTACTAATTTTATAGTATTATTCAGCATCATTAGAATCTAAAGAATATTTTCATCAAGAATGTTGAAACATTTTGTACAGAAAATATTTTCTTTCATTATTAACATTTCTAGAAGCAATTTTAAGTTAAAAGTGTGACACATATCTGCTACAAATGTACATAGCAAAGATATGTGTTAACTTGTAAATTAATTTTGTTACATAAGCACTTCAACAGCATTTCTATACCTTGAATATATATTTTTTTCTTATAATTCCTGAAATTATTTGCAAAACAAGCATTCGAATAGAGTTCAAATTATTATAAAACCAACTTAAATAAAACAAATAAGAAAAAAAAAAGGTATGCACAAAATGATTCTAAAGCATATAATATAAAAGAAAGTCATAAAAAAAATATTTATTTCTCAATATTTTGTAAAAATCTATTATTCTATATTTACCTAAAGCTCTTAATATATCCTCAACAGTATCAAGAGCATTCTTCACTTTGACTGATGCATCTGTTGCACTGTTTTTTGCTTGATTTGCTTGTTCTAAAGCCTAAAAACATAAAAAGAAAACATTTTTAACAGTTTCAACAAAAAAGAAATTAAAACTTTTAATTCAATTAGTTATCTAATTATGTATTGTGTATTGTTTATAGATTTATCTATAAACAATACACTCTGTATGGAGTTTTGCTCATAGCACATACTTTTTAGTTCACATTTATTTATAAGGTAGGCATTTAAAAGATAATATACAAGAAATACATATTTTTTGAAATATTATACTTTAATCAATAAACTTTTAATCAATAAAGAATTGAACTATGATATTAATAGTGATATAAAAATAAATAAATAATGCAAACAAGGAATTGATACAATCTTCTACTTCATGTATAAAATTAAAATAAATAAATAATCTACCATTTTAATGAATATTGCTTTATTAAAAATATATCACTATAAACCTCTAAAAATATACAAGAACCAAACTACTCTAAAATACAATTTTTTTTACAAAAGGGACAACTTACAAAAAAAAACATGCCAGATTGTTTTATTTCAAAACTAAGAAGATAGTTATATCTTTTGACTTGAAATCATTTAATTTGTGAAACATATTTTTAAAAGTAATAAAATGACAAACCTGACTAGCCAAGTCTTCATCTCCTTTTGCTTGATCTTCATATTCCTTCAAAACACCAGCTGTCTCTGCAACTTCATCAGCAAGTTCATCTGCCTTGTCTCTCAATTTATTAGCTTCAGTTTTGGTTTCCTCTGCACCCTCAAGAACATCATTAGCATGCTAAAGAAACAGCAGTAAAAAGATGTAACAAAACTATACATAGAGTGAATAATCATCACTGAATAATTAATTACACAGAATTACACAAACAGGATAGTTCTAATAAATATGTTAATCTAATAGAGCCAAAAACAGATTTATCTACTATATGCACTTTAATCAAATATTGTGAAAGTTGATTATCTTTCTTCATTATGTAATAATGATTAAAATATGACTATTTTTCAAAATGTAAATGTTGGTTTAAGCAATAACAATTATAAGAAAATATAAAGCAACAATATTTAATTCACATTATAGTAAAAGGCTATTGATGCTACACATTCTAATTAAATTATAATCACTAAGATAAAAAGAAAACAAAGCTTATAAACCTTTTAAAAATAATTCAAATGTAAGTTAATTTAACAAAAACATTTATAAACTTTTCACAGAACTTATTACATCTTTTCATTTTATAAAACTACATATATGTATTTTTTTATCATACAATATTTTACACAGGTTCAACTACACCTTATAAATAATGAGTGATGCATATATAATACAAAAAAAAATAGATTAAAATGTAACATAAGAAAACAAACTACTTTCGTATCTAAATTCACCAATTATCAAAAATAAGATAAGGTTAACTCAATAATAATAACAATAATACAAAATAAGAACCATTGTCATTGAATTTCTAAAGAGAAAATATCTATATTTATTACTTTAGAAGCCTGTTCGGCCTTTTCTTCAGCTGTCTGAGCTTCATCCCTAGATTCAATAGCATCTTGTTCAGCTCCTCTCAGTGCATTTTCTGCAGTTCGTGTTTTTTCTTCAGCTTCTGTTATCAATTTTTCAATTTCAGGTATTCTAGTTAAAGCTTCATCTGCTCTTCCCTTACTTTCCTGGATAAGTTCATCAAATCCTGGAAAAAATTTTTAACACATGTGTTACTGATAATTATGTTTGTGCCACAAAGCGAAATAAAAATTATTTGTTATTTACTACTTTAAATTATAAGAATAAAACAAAGCAAAAGCACTTAAAGCAAAATTAACTCCATTTTGTATGCAGTTATATATTCTTTTCATGTATGAACATTGATCAACCTAACATTAAAAAAAATTATGATGTATGTGTGTATTACATTTACTATAAAGTAAGACCCCGCTTAATGCTGTTTCAGTTAAACGCTCTTTTATTTGAATTGTGGGACTCCCTAAAAACTGCATGCAACATTAGGTTTCCTGATAGTCAAAGCAGTTTATTGGTGTTTCTTCTTTCCTGCAGTGTTATAAGAATGCATTTTTATTATTTCAAATATTTGTTGATGTTATTGTAAGTATAAATTTACTTAATATAACAATTGCCATCGTGACAAATATTATGATTTTTAGTTTTTATCAAGGGTGATAATAAAAAAACATGAAAATAAAGCAACAAGAAAAAGCATTTCACTAGAAACTAAAATGCAAGAGATTAGAAGATTAGATACTGGTGAACGTCAATCTCAAAGTGGTGTTGCATTGAATTTGGCAACTTTAACAATAAGGACCATTCTTGAGAATAAAGAAAAAATACTGTCACTGATAACTGCAACTATGACAAGCTCTGCAACTAGAATTATCTGTTCTAGAAATAATACAATAGAGGAAATGGAAAGATGATTTTCTATATGGACTGATGACGAAATTGAACGCAATATGCCATTAAACCAAGACTTAGAATTTTATTTATTTTTATATGTATATTCGTTTATTATATTTCTATATTAGTAAGAAATAAATTTTTGTTTTACAGTTATAAAAAACATAATAAATTTAATGGTAAAATACATGACCAATTTTCTACCCATCTTCCTCTAAACTCATTATTTACATGATGAGATAACCTCATTTAATGCTGTTTCTTATTACACTTTACTTTGATGGAACGTATACCCTGCTCAATGCGGGGTCTTACAGTACTTACACATTCCTTTAGGAATAAAACTTCCTCTTTGGATACCTATTTATAATTTTATACAAAATAAAGTGAACAAAATGTGACACAGTGGTGTAAATAAGGGTGGAGTTTAGAGGTTTATCCCCCATAGATCAACAGATTTTTAATTTTTAGCACTCCTCAGTGTTTTTATTTTTGTGATTTTTGGAGTATAACCCCTTCACCCATAAAAGTAGTCTGTATATGCTACTGCTGACACATATCTATAATCATTAACATAAAAAAAATTAATTAAAGAAACCATGACAAACACATGTATATATAATTCTAAAATAAGTTATTGAATTTTGGGGGAAATCTTCAATTAAAAATTTTCATTATTTTATTTGCAAAAAAATTGGAGTTTTGAACATTGAATTAAACTTAACAGATAAATGTCAATATAATTCTTGAACAAATGAATAAAAGCATAATTTAGTGAAATACATGGAATAATGTTTGAAAATTTAACTACCTTTTAAAGTTTCAAGGGTCTCTTTTGCTTCAGCTAAAGTCTTTTCACCAGCAGCAACAGCTTCTTTGGCTTTAGCAAGAGCAGCATCAACTGTTGCTAACATTTCATCAATAGTCTTAAAATACAAATAAATATTTCAAAATAATATAAAAATAAAAAGTAATAAACATGTTAATAACTGCTTGCAATTTTTAAAAATAAGCTATCTTTCTCAATAAGTCCATCACAGAAATAATAAAGTATTTTAAATTTACAAATAACACCTAATACCTGTTGCTGCTTTTCACCAGCTTTCAGTAATTCTTCTGCATCCTCCATTTGTTGCATAACATTATCCAAAAGTTCTTGATGTTCGCCTAATATATCTTCAGCCTGTTTTTGTATTTTTTTGGCCTGAAAAAAAAATTATGAATCAGCATGTTAAATGACAACAAGAATTCAAAAGAAAATTATCATTAACGAGTAATATATAAAAAAAAAAAATCAGTCAATTTCTACTTTGAATGGTTGAATAGAAAGTATTTTATTAACAATTCAAAATCAGATATGTATATATAGGGAGAAAGTGAACTAATAATAGGAATTGAAAAAAAGAACATGATTGGTCTGCATTGTTGTAATGATACAACCCGGTTTGGCTAGTTTGGCTGAAAAACCGGCTGTGGACCCAACTTTTGTCATTGTTTTAACAGTTACATTGTTACAACAATGGAGACGTTACATTGTTACAACAATGGAGACAAATCTAAGTTGGGATCGAAAACCGGTAATTAATTTAATTTAATTAATGTATTAATATTCGAAGAACTGTATTAACATCAAGTGTCATCCACTACCAGTTTAATAAAATTTATTTGAACTTGATTGGATGAATATAAAGCATTTTATTAACAATTGAAAATTTGAACAAGATAAATATAAGCATAAATAAATAAATATATACAGATAGAGAGTGAGGTAATAGTAGGAATTGAAAAATGAAGTAATACTGCAGTTTATAATACAAAAAAAAATTGGAAAATTTCTTAATATCACTATAAACGATTATAAAAAAAAAAAAAAGAAAAGAAAAGAAAAGAAGCAAGCAAAAACTCATACAGGTTAGATGGATTTTTAAAATTCTTCCCAAGTACAAAACTAAAAAGAAAATTTTTTTTCACGTAAAATTTTACCTGTTTTATATCTGTTAGTCTACAACAGGGAGACTAACTGATTATGTTTAATAGAACTTTCATATCTTGCTGCACAAATGTATGTACAGTCATACTTCTGTAACATTTTTGAATTAAGATGGTCGAAAAAATTATACATATACTTTATTTAATTATTTATAAATAAAAACAAAATTAATTTCAGGGTCAAGAAAAATATACATTTCATTCTAAGAAGAATTACTTATAAAAATGAGGTTATCATATACAAAATTTATATTCATATGCACAAATGCAAATTGCTACAGTAGAAGTTGAATACAGAAACAAAACTAAATTCTTATCCTATCAACTTTAAAAAGGTCTCTTTGATTCCTATTCAACCAATATGATAACTCATATAAAACAAAACAAATTATTGACAAGAAAACTAAAACAATGCTTGATATATGCTTACTTATACTAACAAACATTTTTATGGTCAACACTGAAAGGAAAGTAAAACACAAAAACATATTCTTCATTCAGCATAACATCAGTACCAATTTTTTTTTTATTATTATGAAATCAGCAGTCTTACATACTAAAATAATAAGCTGTTGAAACTAAGATTATGCATTACTGATTAGTAAGTATTACTTTTCCTAACACCATTACTTGATAATTTGGAAGAGAGAAAGATTCTTAAAAAGATGCATCATTGGAAGGTTTCATCATTCTTTTAGGTGTACTTATAAAAATAATTATTATAAAATTATTCGTGAGAGATAAATGCTCTGTTAACAGTACCTCTTCTATAATTTCAGCAGCTGTTTTTTTCATCAATTCAGTATCAGCTTCAGGTAAATTGATTGAATTAGCTTTTGTAAATAGATCAAGAGCTGCCTCATATGTTTTATTTGCTTCATCTTTAGCAGATGCAGCCAATTTCTTCACCTCCTCCAGCATAAAATTAACATCCAAGAGCCTGTAAAAACAGTAATATTTAATTTTAAGAGCATAGGGAAAGTAATTTTTTGCAATTAAGTAATTCTTTTTAAAACAAATGCTCATAAGATATAAACTAAATATGTATATACAAGACACATTATGCATACACAAGAAACGTTGCACTGTCTTTTTTATATAAAATAAATGTCAATTAACAAAACATTAAATTAATTTGTAATCTAAATAATTATCAAATACACTCACACATATTTTGTAACAAATACACATGCAAAATTATCTTCACAAACTCATTCTTATTACAGTTTCACTCCTAAATGATTTTTCTTAGTTAAAGAAAACATCCATGAAGTGTAAGTAAAGCATACTGTTTGCTTTTCAAGTGTTAATATAATAATGGGTAATTGATTGTAGCTAAAGTGCAAGACAATTAACAATAAAAATTACATGACCAAATTATATTAAATAAATTACTTTCGCTCTAAACGGTTAATGTTATCAGCAGTTTCCCCAGGTGTTTCTAATGCATGTCTGGCCTTTTCATATGCTTCTTGGGCAATTTTTCTTGCATCTACTGCAAGTTCTTCAATTTCTTTAGCTTCTTTTTCATGTCTGAAAATAATATTTTTCACATAAAATATTTTTTAAATAATTCAAATTTTCATAATAAAACTTGCAATCATATATTAATTATAAAGACTGTTAGATAAAAAAAAACATTTCATTCTGAAAAGCCAACCATATTTATTACTAAATGTTCAAATATAACTCAATATATGGATTTACTAAATCACTTTTGATTAACATGAGTCAAGTGTAAAAAAGCATATTAAAATTTTTGAGATTAGATTTCTTGATGTTTTTTTCAAAAGATTTCATCAATTTTCAAACAATTTTCTTTTATTATCTTTAACAAGAGATTATAAATTCCTGCATTTAGTAGCACTGGATTGATATAAATTAGTGTTGAGGAAAAAAACCCATGTAATACAAAGGCTTTAATTGTGGAAATGATTTTGATATTTTCCATCTAACACGAAAAAGGATATGCAGTATATTACAGATTTCATTGCTTACATTTGTTTTAAAGTTCGAGTTACAAAACAAGGTTTTGTACTAATTTCATTCAAAAATACATATAAAATTATGCATTATAAATTAATATCTATCCAAAACAATTTTTCTAATGCATGTATTATTTCTTTATGTATCCATATAAACAAGCAATTTTTACGCAAAATGTATATTTTGGATATGTGACAACAAACAATTCTAGTGTACAGAAAAATAACTAGAAGGTCGGCTTACTCATCAGCAAGATTTCTTGCTTCTCTGGCTATTTCTGACATCTTTTCTGATTGTTGACCAAATTTCTCAGATCTCTCAATGGCTTTTTCTAATGCAGCAATTCCTTCAGTTTCTAAGAATTTCCTTGCACCTGTTAAGGCATCTAAAGCTCGTTTGATGATATCTTCTGCAATGGTGATATTTCGTTCTCCCAACTGGCCTATTTCTTTTGCGTCATCAATTTTTCCAGCTATCACACCTGCAGTCTTACGAACATCCTCTAATCTTTTGTACAGATCTTTAAGTTTTGATCCAACTTTACCATCAAGATCTGTGCACAAAATAATAAATGGAATTGAATTAGTATTATTTATTACTCCCATACACACACTAAACCTCATTTCTAAATAGTTAAAATAAAATAAAACAATACATTAAAGTGCAATTGAAGTGTACAATAGTGGAGTGGCCAAGTTATTATGACCACTCCTTCAAAACAACATTGAACCAACTTTTGGCCTTAATACTACATGGATTCTTCTCGGCATGGACTTTTATGAGTTGTTGGTAGGTGATATGAGGAATCTGGAACCATATTCGATGAATTGCACTGTCCAATGAATTCATATTGACTGGAACTGGATCCAGCTGCTTGATCCCCCATTCAAATTCTCAGTTGGATTGTGATCTGGTACAAGTCAACCATGCAAGGCAAAGTTTCAGTCATTGTCCCACATAAAGTATCTATCTCTGGTAGAATACTTTATTAATATAAAATGTACTTGTTCTGGAATAACCCTTAAATATCCTTGATAATTCAAAAGTTCTTCCCCGTGAATCAAAAGACTTGTGCAGTGCCAAGAATATATCCCCAAACTACATTGACTCCAACAGCTTGAAGAGCAATGCAATACTTTATTTCTTATTCCCTCTCCATGTAATTATTTTTCTCCTTTCAAATTTTGCTACTTCCATCTTAAATGCCTATTTCCCCTCTTTCCACAAGTCCCCCATAGTCTGGTGGTCATAGACGCTCTCTCCCAATGCGTTGCTTCGGGTTCGATTCCCAGATTCTCACCTTTTTTTCAATTTTACTATTTACTCTTTAATTTTCCTCGGAAAATTATTCCGACAAATCTCTTTTTATTTTAATGTTCCTCTACTATTTTTATTCATGATAGTATTTCTTAATAGCTTTTAAAAAAAACTGTTTTCTATTTTACTTTTCAACCATTTTTCATGATCCTAGCTGCATTCCCATTGGTCAGTTTCGCCCCGCCCACCCAAGATCGAAATTCTAACTTCATTTTTGGTGCTTTGTGCCGACTTTGAAGCTTCTTTTCTCAATTTCATTGCATTCTATTATTTTAAATTTTAATTTTCCCAAATTCTCCCGTATTTTTATTATATATTTAAAGCATTTAATCTTAACAAAGGGCAAAAGTCAATCATTTACAGTCACTCAAATACCTACTGATATGAGGTTGTAGCTTGAAAGAGCTGGGTACTCAAGTTATCCACCCAATGATAATACTTTATTTCTGTTTTCTCTTAATTGGAACCCTGCTATCTACATGCTGTAATTGAAAAAGAGATTCATTGAGTTACATGACCTTTTTCCAGTCATCTAATATCCAATAATCATACTCCTTGGTGAACTGGAACTGTGTGCTCTAGTTCCACAATTTGATGTATAGTTGCTGTTCTGTTAGACTAAACAACCTTTGCGGTTTTCTTTTCCAAGTCAGCGTTCAATAGCCTGTAACGATCACATGCCTGATGTAGAGACCAGGTTCTCTGCTTAGTAATCCACACTCAGTAAACATTAATAACTGCTGTTCTTGAACACTTCAGAAGTGCAGCAGTTTTGCTAATACAGGTTCTGACATTTCAAGCTCCTACAATCATCCCGCATTCAAACACAGCCACATCATCCCCCCCCCATCCCCCAATATTTCTTCACAAGCAACACAGTGCAATTGATGCTTCAATATTCCTGCTTTTCCCTTTTAGTAGCAATTTCACCCTCTACTGGCAAAAATGTGATGGCCGATCTCCTTATAAGTGTCAAAAAGTCATTATGATTTGGCCCCCCTTAATGTATATAAATGTTACATTAATAAAACGATTTCAATTAGTTTTAAAGTTACATGTACATCATTGTCCCTTTTCTCTCTACACACAATATCATATATTTGCAATCTATTCAAATTAATCTTTTTACAAAAATGCCAAATTAAGAATTGTAAATTACAATAACCATTTATACAAAACATGTGACTGATTACTAATGATTTAAACAGCAGTTCCTTAAATATAGAAATGATAAATTTCATGCAACTCATGATATTTTTATTTATTACAGTAAAAAAAATGTTACATTTTACAGTATATTCTATTGTATAATCAAGATATCCTTGACAAATTTTGTCTTTCCTATCATAGTATTAAATCTACAACATTTCAATTAACAATTGAAAACATAAACTAGGGAAGAAAGTGCCCATTTATTTAATTGTTTAGAATACACTGAAGTGGTTAACACATACTTAAAAATAAGAGCATTAAAGTATTTTAATGCATTCCAAATTAGTATAAATATGTCACTGCTGTAAGGCAAGATTTATAACAAAGTCACTTAATTTCAAATTAAGATATTGTTCGCATGAATTCAAGCAAACAAGTTGTTGCCCATCCGGTATAGGGATTAGCGACGCTGACTGCTCTGCCACTGGGCCTGGGTTCGAATTCCGGATAAGACATAGATGTTTGTAAATGTATAGTGCCTTCGGAGCATGGGGGTACTTAAATAGATATCGAGAAGGGGAAGAGAGGTGGGAGGCCCCTGACCACTCCCAGGTTGTTCTCCCTCAAAATTGGGGTGAAACAAAGCTAAATCCTTCTGTCACCTGTATGGTGCTCAAAGCTACGGCTAACAACAGGCGTCACTTAGCCCTTAACCATGATGAAATTTGTGGGCCTTAATCTGGCCTTTGCAGATCAGGTGGCGTTAGTAACAACAACCGTGAAGGAAAAAACCATTCTAAAACAAGATCTTACATTAACTAATCATTACTGTTATTAATATTTTGTACAATGGCTGTGGAACCTTGAGATGAGTTCCAAAGGAATTTGTCATTTTCCAAAATTAAATTCATTTAAATGAAGGGAATAACACCTTAGTAATTTATTATAGTTTGCGGAACTTATGTTTAATTTACCTGTAGCACTCATAGCATCTTCTAACAGTTTATCTACTTTATCTTGGACCTGTTTAAGTTTCATAACAAATTCATCATCATTCAGCAGTTGTGGATTCTCTTTTAATGCTTTTAAAAGTTCTTGAAGTTCACCAAGCTTGGATCGGTGTGCATTTGCTGCATCTTGAACAAGGTTATAGCAAAGAGGACAATCTGAAATAAAAATCAAAACCCAGGTATTATTTAACTTTAAAAGATTAAAAATATTTTAAAAACAAAATATTTAAGTAGCAAATTAAGACATTTTTTCATTTCATTAACAGTAACAAATAATTGCATTTATTTAAATATTTATTTAACAAATCATTATTTAATGACTTACTGATACATCCTGCAGCCTTGTTGTGAGTATTTTCCTTACAACGATCACATCTACGACCTTCAACATTAGGACGACAAGGGCACTGACCATAGGGACCACACTGCAGTGATGAAGATCCAATTTGATCACATTCACAATCTGAAAGAGAAAAAATTATAATAAAAAAATAAACTAATTGGAAATTAATTAAAATATTTTAAGGCATAAGATATAATTTCTGGGATTTTTATCAGAAAATCTTGACATATATAAAGGTGTTCAACAGGGAGATTATCTCTCCTGTTTCCTCTTTAATACGGCACTAGAGAAATTTTTTCAAAATTCAAATATCAACCATAAACGTCATGATCTTTCTAGATCTATACAACTACTTGCTTATGCTGATGACATTGATGTAATTGCTCGATCTATTTAGGCCTTGAAAGAGACATTTCTTGCCCTTGAAGTAATGGCAAGGCAAATGGGATTGGCTGTAAATAAAGATAAAACAAAATACATGTTCTGCTCAAGAAAGAGTACCAGACTCCTATCTGGAGATAGGCTCTTATAAATTTGAAACTATAGAGCTATATTTTTGCTTGTGTTCAATTATCACTAATAGCAGAATATCTCCTAAATTTTTTTTTAAAAAAAATGACTATATCTGGCAAATAGGACTGTCTGTATAACCTATGGATTACCTAAGAAGATTTTTTAAAATCCAGATTCCTTTCCAGAAAGACAAAGTTTTTAATTTACAAAACACTATTCAGACCTGCCATAACATATATATCAGAAACTCGGACATTGATAAAACTAGAGGAAAACACAATCATAATTTTTAGAGGAAGATTCTAGAGCAGGGTGTCAAACTCGCAGCCCACAATGAACATTTTTGCGGCACGGCAAATACTTCGGCACACAATAATAAATAAAATAACATATTGGCACAGAATAAAAATATGATAGGTAGAATTCGCTAAACGTTTTTTTAACTATATTCTTTTTTTTAGTGTTATTAAACAAAGTGCGTACATTATTCTGAATAAACCACAATTAGGTAAATACGGAATCTAAGCATAAATATCTAAAATATATCGAAAGGTATGCCACTGATTTTTTGATAAATGAAAAATGTTGAAAGAATTTTAAAATATAGGAACAAAATACTTAAAGCAAAGTTGACTAAATGTTCAACTGTTAAATAGTTAACAGTGATTTGTTGTTGAATGAAAAGCTGAAAATATACATTATTAATATGATGCCCTGTAATATAATTAACAGTATTTAGCTGTAAAAACAACTGATTTGTGCAAAATTTTGTATAGTCAGTGTCCAACAATATGGATCTCAGTTCTCAAACTCTAGTATGAATTGGTGCACATAATAGAAAATACTTTGTTCTTTTGCAGTATTTTTTTGTATTTTGTATTTGTGCAGTTGCTCCAAGTACAGTTGGCAGTTGGTTATCTTGCTCCAAGATTCTCAAACAATTCTGGGATTCAATAGAAGTATGTCAATTTTTAAAAGCTAAAAACCCAGACACAAGCTTGTTTTCCTTTACAATATAGTTACAAGATATATCTTTCTCATGATTGATATAACCAAACACTTAACCGATTTAAATTTATCTTTGCAAGGAAAAGATCAGATCATTACAGACATGCTTGATATAATGAAAGCAGTCAAATGTAAGTTAGTTCATTGGGAAAAAGCTACTGACATACAACATGAACAAATCCAGTTTAGATGATACTGCATCGTATCAAAAATACGCTGAAAAAATTTCAAATCTTAGAACTGAATCTGAAACGACAAAGATTTTAATTCCTTGGGGGACAAAGATTGATTTTTTTCTTTGATTTTCTCAATAAATATAGACTCTTTACCCAGTCATATGTAAATAGAGGTGTCAAAATTCAGCATGACTAAATTTGAAAGCGAAATTCATTGAAGTGCGTGCCTGAATTTTACAAATATTTACCAACGAGGTTTGAATATATTCGAAAATTCACATATGAAATTATTACCATGCTTGGTAGCAGAGAAGAAATGTCAATGTCAGGATGTAAACATTAAATTTTTCTTAATATTTTTTATGTGTTTATTATAATGTATATTCAAAATATATTCAATCAAATATAATCAATCAAATATATTCAATCAAGATATAATCAATGTATATTCAATTTTTTTTTTAACAGCCCGCTTAAAGTTAAATTTTGTTTGGCCCAAATTAGTCTTTGAGTTTGACACCCCTGTTCTACAGAGTATAAACTTGGTGGCATAAATGAAAATAATAATTGGAGAAGGAGATTCAATTTTGAACTATAAAGGACAAATAAACAACCTGACACTATTAAATACATTAAGATAAATAGAATGAACTGAATGGTCCATGTGACCTGAATGCATGATGACAACACAATAAAAGGAGGTATTGCATTTTAACTTACTGGAACAAGAAGTGGGGAAGACTAGTTGAAATGGCCTGTTTTGATGGAATCTGATTTTCTTGTAATTAATGAAAAGAACTGGAGATCAAAGATCAATCAGAAGTTGTTGTGGAGAAATCTTCAGAGGGAGGAACTAGCTCATAACTGGGTTGTTTAGCCATTTATGATGATGATGAATTTAAGGCTTATTTAAATAAACACATTGTAGTCACAAGATATTTTGTACACTAGTTTTCATGATAGGTTGGGTGATAATTTCATTATCTTGAAAGATAAATAAGATATTTTTTTGTTGAACATTTTTAATTGATCCCATTGTACCCACACAATTTTGTAATTATTATTCATATATACTGAGAATAAGTACTTTCATAGGAAAAAATACCACATTCAAAAACATATCTAAACTGAAAATTTAATGTATTTATTCTGCCAACTCTTGAAAAAAAAAGAAAAAAAATTCTAACAAATGATTAATGCAATGATTTCAAATCAATAACTCAATATATATGCACAAACTTCTTTATGTTTCAATAAAATGATACTGCCTTCATTCAAAATTACTGAAATAAAATTTTTTTTCCCAATAATTAAAAAATAGATGCTAAGTTTTGAGCAGAGTTACTTAATCTTAACACTATTTTTTAAAAAAATAAGAATTTAATTTTCAACTAAGCAACAATAATAGCTATTTATTTTCTTAACTAAAAGACAGATTTAGAACAGTAAAGTATATTTCCATCAGCAGTTTAAAGATGCACAAATGTTAATGATGAATTTAGTTTCACTAAGAGTCAATTTAATGATGATAAATAACTGACGGCTTAACATGGAATATTTATATTATTCAAGAAACAAGACAAGCTTCATGTTTTTCATAATTTTCACCATTGCTTTGCAAAAAAGCATAAGGATTTTACAATCAAGAGAGATTCAAATATTATTCTTTTCAACTTACTATTTCAACATTACGGTTTATACTGGGTTATTAAAATAGCAAAGCACTTAGTATTTACTTACGCTTGCAGCCTTCAGGAGAAAATCCATAATGCAGGGGCATACACTGATCACATTTTTGTCCCATTACTCCAGGACGGCAATTACATTGTCCAGTGGAAATATCACATGTTCTATCTATAGATCCTGTTGGGTCACAATAGCAAGGTTCGCAGCCTTGACCACTGGCTAAGTTCCAATAACCTTCAACACAAGTATCACAGTGTTTTCCTTCCACATTGGGTTTGCAAGGACACTGTCCAGTAGCATAATTACAAACTAAAACATCTGAATCTGGATCCCTCTGCTCAGTACCAACAGAATAACAATTACAAGCTGCAAAAAACAATTTAGTTATGCTTTATTAATAGTGATAACAATCTCAATATGCTATTAATATTAAAAATCTTTTCACAAAATGTGAAACACGTAACAATTATTTACAGAGTCCAAAAATAACATTTTCTTTTGTATTTAGAATAATTTAGATATATGTTTCTTTCCATCTCATGTTGTTTAATTAAAATACTTTAAGATTGTTCAGACTTGGAAGATATCATAAAGTGTTAAAATGTTTAATCATATACATGGTGTAAATAATTCAAAAATTTTAAACTTGATTAATAGTCAAAATTAACTGATTAATTTCTACAAATTATTTTTAATACAAAAAAGAAATTTTATACTGAATGCATAGTTCAAATAGAAAAAGATATTTTTGAATTTACCTATGTACATTAATAGAAGTCAATGAGAAAAAGAGATCAATGAAAACACAGAAGATCTATAAAACTTGACAACCTTCTTAACTAAACCTATTTTTATAGGCTTTAAGTTTACAACATTACACTGATTGAACTTTTCTCATGCAATATTTGTTAACTTTTGCATCTAGGCCAACTGAGCACATCACTAGCTAGAAATAGAGGACATGCACTTAAAGTGTGCTATTTATAATTGTATTTTTTTATAAATTCTTTTCGTTATATCAAATTTGAAATTTTTTTAGTATAAAGGATGTATTTGAAAAATACGTATGGTTTGTAGCTACCCACAAAACTACATTTTTTAAAAAAAAATGCACTTGGAAAATAACCTACATAGAATTTTATACATTAATTGCATATGACTTTATTTATTTTCCCAGATTATGCAAAAAATTAATATGTATAAATTAATCAATATAAAAGGTGCTTTCATGAATGAATGTGGGAAAAGTGAAATTTTAATTTGTTTACAAAGTTTTGTTTTAATCATGGGATATTAAAACATATTACTCCCTAAATGTTTTATTTGCGTGTTGCTAAGAGAAGTAGACAAGACAAAGAGAAATTTAATATGAACCGAAGTGTTTTGAAGACTGAGCTTCAAAATGTGAAATAACTCAAGTATTAAGCTAAGAAATTTATGATATATTCAACTATATTCATTTCTCTGAATTTTTCTCCTTTTTTACTATTAGTATTTATGAAAATTTAAGAGATTATCCACTAAACAAGTTTATTTACATGGATTTAAGCAATATTCCTTTAGAGTCAATAATACTTCATTACATTTAATTTTTAAAAGTACATGTCTTTAACATCAAACATATTACTGCTATACCTACTTTTGTACAAAAAGCTTAAGTTTGCAAATTCTATAAATTCATTTATTTTATGGCATTTATTAAAGTTAAGTGATTTGGTTTTTTAAAAACTTCAATTAAATTAAAAATATTTATTACACAAAACACCTTTTACTGTTACACAAAAATCTTTCTGCTAGTTTTTTTTAAACAGTTAACATAAATTTATATAACATTACAATTTACTAAAATCAATCAAAACAAAAAGACTCATAACAAATTTAATAAAATATTAAAAGTATGTTCTTCTGAAATAATAATTGATCACAAAACACAAAATAATAGAAAATTGAAGGAGTATAATTTAATTTCTCTAAATTGTTTGTGACAGTGAGAATAATGTAACATTTCATGTAATTTATGATAATTCAAGCATGTGATGTAACTAACTGAAATATATTATGTCAATTGATCTGAATTAACAAACCTTTACAATCTCCTTTTGGTAAAGATAGTGCATTTCCATAAAAACCAGGTAAGCAAGATTCACAGTACCTTCCACCAGTATTGTACACACATTTTAAACAATATCCTGTTGTTCTGAAATATTTTTAAAAAAATGTCACTAAAAAGTTTTGATCAAAGTGATAAATATAACATTCAAGATATCAAGAACAATACAATTACAGATAAAATGCAAAAAATAAGAGTATTCTCACTTCCCCCTCCCCCAAATTAACATATAAGAAATCGCCAAGCAAAATGAAAATGTTTACTTTTGAATAGTTTTCAACTTTGCTTTTTTACAAAATTAGTGCAGCGCAAAATGATTATAAGTTAGATAGAGAAATGCAATTATTACCTAGCAATAAAGTTTTTTCCAGTTTATTTCTCAAAAATCTCATCAATATTTGAAATTTTTCCAAGGCTATTAATTATGGAACCATAAAATGAATGAATAGATAAAATTGTAATAGCTACAAGAGATTTTTATTTTACATATAATCTTTTTATTTATAATTAAATTAAAAAATACTGATATTATATATATTTTTTTTTATACTTCAAACAAATGTACATTCATAAAAAAAAAGAGAGAGAGAGAGAGGAAACTGTTTAATATTTCAATCATTAGGTATCAATATTTATGATATACCGTAAAATCCGGCGTATAACGCACACCGGTGCATAACGCGCACCCATACTTTCAAGCTGCATTTTTTAATTTTGAGGAATATTCACCGTATAACACGCACCCCCTTCCTTACAAAGAAATCTGACACATTAGTATACATTGCTCTTATGTTTTGAAGTCATTTATTCGAGGTATTATTCCAAATTTTTGAAAAAAATAGTATACTTCTAGAACTACATCTCTTTTAGTTCATAAAGCAAGTCATTTCTTTTAAATAAACAGTATTTCGATACAAATAGAAGAAAAATTTTTTTATGTTCATCTCTTTTGTTATTTTTAAAGCTATCGTTTTTATACCCGGTGTATAACGCGCACCCTTAAATTTCCATTTTATTTTTTGTGTTAAAAGTGTGCGTTATACGCCGGATTTTACGGTAGTTATATAATATATTTAACCAATAATAGTCATTAAAATGCATCATATATTGTCAATTATGTCACTACTGATTCCTTTATAAAGTATTTATTTAAATTAATAAAATGTCTAATAAAATGAATGAACATTTATTTCTAGTAAGCAAAAAAATTTTTTTCCCATAAATTAATCACTTAACTCATCATAAATTACAAAAATCTAATTTTTTTTAAACAGAAATTTATTTAAACATCAATTTTTACCTATCACAATTTCCAATAGCATTAGGATCTACATTTTCATTACATTCGCATTTTCGACATACAGGTCTACCATATGGATCAGTTGATTCAGCATAATAGCCATCAATACAAAGATCACAGCGATGTCCTAGTAAAATATAGGTAGATTATCAAGTAGCATGCTATTATTTTGCTTAACAATGAACAAAGATACTTTTAAATAGAAAACAATTATTAATAAGAAAAAAAAATTTATATTAAGATATTAAATTTAACATACAATGCATAAATAGACACAATAGCTACACTTTTTAAATGTATAATGAAAGATAGCTTTTTTTTTATCTA
Source organism: Trichonephila inaurata madagascariensis (assembly GCA_019973955.1). NCBI lineage: Eukaryota > Metazoa > Arthropoda > Arachnida > Araneae > Nephilidae > Trichonephila > Trichonephila inaurata. The sequence continues at coordinate 582,028 of BMAV01023599.1, forward strand.
ACATCACCAAGCAGAAATAAATTAGAAGGAAAAAAAAAAAAAAAAATAGGGAACTTTAAAAAACATGAAAACTAGAAATCACTATTAAGTAATATTTTTCAAATATTGAACTATTAATAATTTATATTTCTTTCTCAAACTTTAGGTTCACTATACTTTTTGAAAGAAGGAAAAATTCGTATAACAATTATGTTTAGAATTATAAAATAAAAGCACAAGGGTTCTTTTTAATTACAACGAAAGATTCAATAATTATTCATCTCTATGCTTTCTAATTTTTAATTTAATATAATTATGTATCAAACATTTAATTTATACACATTCCTAACAACAGCCATTAAATTATTCACAGCAAAGTGTTAATATTAATACACAAACCAGCATATCCTTCAGGACATTCCAGGCAAGCTACTTCTTCATCTGGTAAAATCACACAAGCACCATTTCCTGGACATGGACAAGGTTGGCAATCTTCTTTTGTTCCAGTTAAGGCATTACCATAATACCCAGAAGCACAATGTTGACAGTTATCTCCAGCAGTATTGTGCTGACATATGCACCGTCCTATATACAACAAAGTATATTTACTAATATAGAAATTACCATTAAAAATATATAAAAAGTATATGCATACTCTCACTTTAAGGAAATATTTTAGTTGCTAATTGTGGAAAAATTGAAAAAAAAGGAAATCTGGAAGTAAAGTAGCTTTTCACATCAAGATTTGATTAATCATGAGTTTAAAAACTATCATTCAGCAAACTGACCAAATAAATACATCTTGATAAACAAATGTCTCACATTTAAAAGAAATTCAAATAATAGATAAAAAAACATTATTGAAAACTAGAACTCTTATGCAATGAATACCATACAAGGCAACTCTGAAATATAAGCTTTTTTAAACCTTTACACTTTGCTAAGTGAAGATTCAAATGCTTAAATGGATTTAATATATGGAAGCCCCATTATCCCGTATAAAGTTATTAAACTCCCTGATTCTGAATCAGAACAACAGAAGTCTTTCAAAAACTTAATACATATATCAATTCATAATTCTGAAATCAATGACATTAAAAAAAAATACTCTTCCAAATACATAATTGATATTAAAACTTTTTTTTCAAAGAAATATAATTACCAGTTTCTGGATCACAATATTCTGCATGACCATGACAATTACATGGAACACAACGTGCAAACTTTCCTCCATTTGCTGGATCATGTCTGTAACCTGGAGCACAAGACTCACAGAATTGACCCACATAACCTTCAGGACATGTACACATCTCAATCCATGTTGCTTCTTTTCCCAAAGGTGAACGGTGTGCAGAATCTAATCGCACATTATCAAGATATCCAGTACCTATTGTAGTAAAATATAAATGGAAGATGAAATATTTTAATTTTATAAAATTGTTTTGATGTTTATTGGAGAAACCAGTCACATAACAATAGTAATAATTTGACATTTAATTCATAATATATTGAATACCACTTCAAAATGGTAACTTTACGACAATACATCAACCATTAATGATATTTCGTTTATCACTAGGTATGCAACAAACTAGTGAATTTAAATCTTAGAATTCAGTTTACAATATATCTTTAAAATAAAGAAATAGAATTTAGTAAAAATTTATTTTTAAAAAAATGAAATAACATTTTAATTATTAATAATCCATTCTTATTTCAAATTTTTCACAAAGTTTATAACATTGTTGAAAAAATCTTATCACAGCTATAACACAAAGCAATAAAAATGTACTACTTTTCATTTACAAAAAAATTCTACAAACAGTGATTTATACTTATGGCTAATTTTCAAATTATGAACAGCAGTCTTATAGCTAAAATGAAATAATTAAACAGCTATATTTGATTATATGTTTTCAACAAAATGCAAAGATTAGACATAATTTCTCCCATAAATAAATATCTAAATCAATTAAAAGGTTTCACAGGTAGTTTTGCATTAGTAATTTTTCGTCCTACTTTCAGGAAAAATTGTTTAAAATATCAAGGATTATGTTATATGAATAAATAAAATGTACTTTTCAGTAGGAAAAAAACTTTATATGCCTCATAAATAAAAAATTTTAAGTTTAAAAACTTACCCTCAGGAGTGTAAGTAGCCTTAATTTTTAAAGCAGTGAGATTAGAGAGAATACTGATATAATCTCGAGGAGTCAGCCTGGGATTCCAGCCATAGGCTGAATGTTCATGAAGACGAAACTTGTACTCTTGATTGAATGTTGAGGGTAGAGGGTTGCCTTGTCCAAAGATTGGAAGTGAGATAGATTTTCCATTTCCTTCCACAACAATATCTTCTAAAGTAGCTTGTGGTCCTTCTTCTGCAATTCTTAAAGTGAAGCTAAGAAATTGATTATAGGCAGCTCGTTGATCTCCTAGATATCTGGCTGCAATTCAAGAATAAAAGATGAGATGAATTTCATAAATCTCATTAAGAGAAACTTAAATTTATAAAAAATATTTATGAATCAATTCTCCAGAATGAATTACATAGCAAAAGAATAGAAGAAAAATAAAATGTGTATGGTTATAATATATTTTACATATAATTTTAAACCAGATAAAAGAAAATAGCAACAAAATAACATTGAATCTATTGGTTTATGATAATTAAGACTTTTATAATATATGCATAAATAACTATAGATAATTTTTCTTGTTTTAGATTCTGTAACTGGAAAACAAAATTAATTTAATAGCATATAATTTTAAAGCAGATTGAGTGAGTGAATGTTTATTCATGTTGCACTAGAAAGCAACACAAGGGCTATTGGCAATGGAACTCATGATTTTGACCCATGGAAAAGTGACGAGAATGACCCCTAAGCAAGCATTCCCTCACCGAACTTCCACACCACACCAACAGAACTTTGAGTCTCAACAAATTTAATGTGCACTTCTACACAGTGGAACTTCAGTGGCACTAAGACTCGAACTCATGAAATGATGGCCACAAGTCTACAACCATAACCAACTTGGTTACTGTTACTGTTTAAAGCAGATTGAGGAAATTGGTTTGAATTAAATGTCTTTAGGACACAAAGTAACATTATATTTAAAGTTACATGAGAGCTTTTGACCATATACCTCATAATTTTCACTTTTGGCCAGATAATGAGATTATGACTTCTGATTTATTATTTCTCCTTCCAAATTTCCATACCACACTAAGTTATGATTCCAACATTCAGTTAAATTTAATGCTTATTATACTTTACAGAATAATTTGAAGGCACTGTCTTTCTCCTCCAAATATCTGCAAATATGTATATTAAAAATGCTAAGATTAGAAAAGGAACTGTCAGACTTATATTATATCTGTTCATCGAAAAAAAAAATTTTCATTCAAAATTATTTTTTTCCAAGCAAATTTCAGAAGACTTATATTTTTCTAGATTTTTAACAATGCATTTTCATTAATGCATCAGAAATTAAAATTTCAAAATTTTGTGAAGAAATAATATTTTAGCTAACCAAAAAATGTACTGCAGATTAACAATAGTATTTAAGTTAAATATATATGAATTAAATTACTCCATACCTGGTGCGATAAAATAGACTGGTTCTCTAGAATTAGCAGTAACTTCAATTTCTTGATTTAATTGGCCATATTTAAATGGTACAACTCTTTTGTGGTAATCCAAAGTATCCCATTTTTCCCAATCTGCAAGATGAGAGAAAAAAAAAGAAAGAATTTATTCAGCAAAATATGACTAAGCAATATAAGTTCATGAAAATATTTCACTCATTATCAAGTTCAGTAATTCAATTTCATAACTTTAAAATATAAGGAAGAAATTCATAAAAATAATTTAAAATAGTTTCCATAATCGTACAATCATCAAGAAAGAAAGATTCTTGACACTTGTAATTTTCATCACATCTGTATAAAATTTGTATTATTAACAGCATGATAGGAACTAAGCTACGATAATGGATTGACCTTATATATAAAAGATATAAAAAAGTTCAGCACAGTATTTTTATATTTAAAAAAATATAAGTATGAAAAGCCACAATATTTTAAAAATGATTTCCTTTAACAATATCAAGTAAATAGGTCATTATTAAACAAATATGATATTAAAAAAATAAATTTAAAGATATAAAGAACCATGAAATTTCAATATTTCTGTGTTAATAGTTACTAAATTTAAAAGAAATATTAAAAAATATGAAAACATGTTGAATAATAATTATTTGTATCATCTGGTATGAATGGGTAAAAAGGAACTTAAAATATAAATTTAAAAAAGAAAAAAACACCCCAAAGAATAAGAGAAGTAAATCTAACACACAATTTTCTACAAGCTCTGTTAAGATATATATTCAAACCACAACATTAAACTCTAAAAACAGTCATACCTCTAACAAAAGTGCTCTCTATTGGTAGTGCTGAATAACCTGGTGCACTTCTGCACACGGATGAATGACCAAAACAGAAACAAAATAAACAACCAAATTCATTTACTTCTTGAAGGTCGAAGTATCCTGGCTTACATCTGTAAAAAACAATACATTCATAACATTAACATTAGAGTTTTCATTTCACAATCAATGAATATTTCATTAGAATTCATGAATTCTTTTTATTCAAATTTTAAGACAATCTAGTTTTTTAATTTCAAATCATTTGGCATCACACTCACTGGTCACAACGCTGACCTTCCACATTTTCTTTACATCTACAAACACCAGTAATGGGATCACATGCAGGAGTATTATCAATACTGCCAGCAATATTACAACCACATGGCCTGAAAAAAAAATGTCATTGGTATATAAGATTATTTAATTATACTATATATACACACACAAGCAGGGCTAATATTTTGTGGGAGGGAAAACATTTCATTTGTAATTCAGCTTACTCAATGAACTAAATGCTTTTTTTTTTTTGACAAACAAATTACAATTTCTTTGTGGAATGATTTTTACAATCTTCCTCAAAAATAGTCTTCCCCCCTTTTCTTTTTGTTATAATTTAAAGAATATTAAAGAAAGGAATACAATGATTCATTGAATTATATATTCTGTTATATAAAGTGAAAACCTTCATCATTACTAATTTCCTTCAAAGATATATTTTTTTAAAAAATCTCCCACACAGTATTTCAAAAACACAACATATTAAGGCCTCTAGAATTTTTACTGAATTCTACATAAGCCAATACTACAGTTTATATAGAAAAAAAATCCACAATTTTTTTTAAAATCTAAATATGCACATTTTACTCCTTTAGAAACTAAAAAAATATTTGTCAATACTTATAAAAATTTTAAAACACTTAAATTACCAAAAAAAAAAAAAAAACCCAATAATTTCTTATTTACTTATTGTACAACTTACCTGCAACCCAGTTCTGAAAAATCATAAAAGTTTGCAGCACATTTATTGCAACGTGGCCCATCAACACCTGGTTTACATTGACATTGACCACGATTATTACATTGTAAATTTCGAGAACCTGAAATGATATTGTTTGACTTAAATGCAATGAAAAATAAATTTATTTAAAATAGGAACAAAGAAAAAGACAAAAATCTCATGATTAAAATTAATTTAATACTTTAGTGAAAAACAAAAACAATTTCTAATTTTTTTCAATCTGTTCTTTAAAATGTTTGTTTATCCCCAATTCCAATAAAAATTTTAATTGTTCATGAGAACAATTTTTCTTCAAAAAAAAAAAAAAAATACTTTATGTTCCACATCATTTAGATAGCATTAATTAGCTTTTTACACATAAAGACTGATATTTCTTTAAATATAGTTATATATATGTAACAAATTTATACTTTTGCATGAGTTGAATTGTACAAAATTATGATTACTAGAATATATAACATAAATGTTTCAGACAATATTTAAAAAAAAAATTAAGTTTGCAAAAATAATAAGTATACCAAACTCAGGCTGAATCATCTCCTAAATATTACTGATTTTTTCCCCATTTTTAAAAAAAACTTGTTGATTCAAATGTTAATGAACAGTATTGTCACATTTTTCAAAAATCTAATCTTTTGTCCTTGATTTGATTTGATTACCAACACTCCACTCAAAAACTCCACAAGGGGTATTGGTGTTAACAACTCCACAAGGGGTATTGGTGTTAACATTGTAATTCTGAACCTAGTCAAACGATCACAATAATACCTAACCATTCTTCAAACTTCCACATTACGCATTGAAGATTTTGAGCCTCAACAGATTTCACATACATAAGCTCCTTAACACAAGAAGTCTTCAGAGGTACAAGAGTCCCACTTAGGACTTGACAACACTACCCAAATTTGTGATCATATGACCATTTGACCACGTTTGTTGACCGTGACTACAGAAGTATATGAAATATATACATTTATTGCAAAAGAAAAATCCTCATCTTTAAAATTCATTTATATTGTGATTAAAAATATTACAAGGATATTTACTTTGTAGAGATATTTAATAACTGAATGTAAAGTAACAATATTAAAGAGGTAGACAGAGACATACCTACTGGATCACAATTACAAGGAACACATCTTTCATCTTCTCTCAAATAAAAGTTCTCTTTACATCTTTCACAATTGGCTCCATCAGTATTATCTCTGCAATCAATACAATGTCCTCCATGTCCAGTTTGTAACCAAAGCTCTACATCAAAGTAGCAGGAGTTAGACCTGCCATTACAGTTGCAAGCTGAAAAAGGAAGAACAAAACAATTAGATTTGAAAAAAAATCACTATCATTATATTTGAGGAGAAATAACTTAACAAACAATACTTTAATAATGTATCCACATAAGGCATTATTTAAGAAACATAACAAAACAAAGACAGAAGATAATGATAGACTGGTAATTTTTATACATGTGTAACTCTATGCTTTCTTAAATGAATCATGAAAATATGCATTATTTACATCAAAATAATAAAATATGGTAAGAAGCACTGTAGGAAATTGTTAAAATCTACTAACCTTTGCACTCATGTACATCAGTGGAAGTTGCCCTGCCCCAAGGTTGATCGTTATAAAATGGTAGACATATCTCACAATCATGTCCAGCTGTGTTATGTTCACAACGACATGACAAATGTGTCTCCCAAGGCATTTGTGGATTATCACTGACTAGAAGACATTCACTCGCATGGCCATTGCATTTACACCTAAATTAAAACAAAGAACAAAATTTATAGATACAGAGCCAAAATGACAAAACATGTATGTTGCTGATATAAACAAAATAAAGTTACTTTAAAGAGGGAAAAAATTCTTTCTGTTGAAGCTGTAAGTTAAATAACAAACCTTATTCTCGTCAAATTTCCATCAAATGTTAAGGAAAAAAAATACAAAATCTCTTTATGCTTTGATTTATAGTGAATATATATATATAAAACATAATAAATATGGATTAAAATCATTAAAAAACACATTCTGAAGTTATTTCCTTCAATAAACAAAATTATTTTAATAATTCGGCATACACACACAAATGTATATGTTGATATTATAAAATAAAATACATTCGAGAGAGAGATTAAAACCCAAATCATAGATTTTGAATTGAGCTTTAATAGAATTTAGCAATTTAAAAAAGTATATCCCAGAATATATATATATAAAATACTATCAGAACTTATTCCACATAAAATAGAAAATGCTTTAATGCTTACCCACTAAGTGTAAAAAAATTAATCTAAAAATATTTATTTAAAAAATGATTTTAGGAAGAGATTGTATCGAATTTAAAAAAAGGGGAGAGAAGATTATTTGTAAAAAATATCCATTAAAACGCAAAATTCATTAAATCACATTTCAGAAAGATTGGTTGCGATAAAAAATGTAATGTTTTAGTTTATTTATAAGAATTTTAGGTACTTACTTATTATCGCAACAATCGCCAACTCTATTAATAACTTGCCAAGTTGGCAACCCCGATTTCCTATGTCTCGTACGCGCTAAATTCGTAACTATGTGCTTCGTTTCATATAAATTCACCAATAGGTTACGATAATACGTAAGTACCAAATTTTAATGTGGTTCTGTTTGTATTATTACTGTGGGATGGTCTGTACAATTGTGTGTAAGAAAAATAAAATGTTTTTTTTCTTTTCAGAAAATATGGCAAAGAACAGATTTTTTTTGGTGTTACTTACAAGCTGATTTAAATTAATTGAAGACGGTTTTAAAATAAAAAAAGGTAGTGAATAGTTAACAAAAATTATATATTAAATTTTCAGAAGTCTCAGTATGACAGTCAAGTTTTAATTTTTGATTTATGATTCAAAATGCAATGTTTATAATGGCTTTAAAAAATATCCGTGAATATTTAAAGTAGCGATTCACCACCCTCTATTTAGAACTGCGGCGCCTCTTTTTAAGTAAGGCTCTTTCATGGCGCCCTCTACCTTAAGTCATAGCATGACTTAATTACAAGAAAAAAGACTGGTATTTTTGAAAAATTCTGCGTCTTTTCCCAGAGTAAAGAGTTCATTTAGGGCCACTACTTAATGAGTTATTTCTTTTATTCAGAATTTGGCTCAAGTGTAGTATGGGGTAGGCACTTTGTACTTGGTGATTTTTCTTCGGATTTGGTGATTTTTATCTAAATGTCATGGTCAGATATCAAATTCATTCTTAAATAATTAATAAATAATTCCGAAAAAAGTACTTTGGCCACCGCTTTTAGTCGCCAAAAAAAAACAGGCCCCAGCCCCCCCCCCCCCCCATACTACACTTTAACCCAGAATTTTATAAACCAAAAAAATATAAATCTCAATTTTATTTTTTAGTTTTATGTAATTCTGCGCAAAAAAGGAAAAAAGTATCCTCGATTTAATGTAAATAACTATAAATAGACTCTCTTTTGTCAAAGTTAAATCAAAATTGATAATAGCGACTATTTAAGTTGGAAAATGATGTCACAGTATTTGGAAAAAGACTTAATAATAATAATAAAAAAAAATCACACGTTCAATTATTAAATCAAACATATTTCTCTGTTGCGTAACTCATAGTCATTTGTACATTTTACAGTAATTAATGACTAATTATTACAAAATATATGATGTGCATTATTAGTGCATAATATAATTTTACTATCCCATTAACACACAATTCCAATTTCACGCCATGTATTAATAATCCTCTCACAAGTGTTATGTCTCATTCAATTCTGTCGAACGATATAATAAACCTGTTATAGTCTTTTTTTTACTGCTCCAAGGTCAATGACAGATGAAACCAATTTTGCGACTCTTTTTGAGTCACACCGCAACATTTAGTTCTTAACAAATAAGTCGCCAATTTCAGACAGCGGAAACCGGAAATATGCTTTTTCATTTGTACGAGCGAATATGAACTTCCTATTTCTGTGAATGAAACTTTTTCTCAGCTTTGCAATCGTCTTTACTTCCTTCAAGAGGAAATCATTCGAATGATAGAAGAATGGAATACTTTTTTGTTCGTTTTGCTTTCGTATAAATAAGAATTATGATTCTATTTAATCTTCAATGTGAACGATTTATTTATAACAACTATGTCTAATTTTACACAGTTACCGAAATTAACTTTCCAGAAGCAAATTCATCACGAATGAATTTCTTCATTTTTTTTCTCGTTATATTTTAAAAAGAGAAACGAATTACTTTTTTTTACACATAACTGAGTGATAAAAAGAAAATAATAATAATAATAACAACTTTTTTAAATAACTGAGTTCAAATTGTAGCACAAACAATATAAATAGTTTTTAAAATTCGAAACTTATTATATCTTCGACGAAATCCTTAGATTCAAAGATAATAAATTCCATTAAGATCATAGGGACAGCAGCCAGGGACGTCTTACGACTCTTCGAGGCCCTGGGTCCCTATGTAAAAGTAGTCCTTACCTGAGATCTTTAAAAGTAGATAGCAGTAAGTAGCATGCATAGTCAAATACTCGTTCAAACGACAATTTGAAACAAATAAATGTGCACTATTCACAACCTCAAAAACCTAGGTACAAGCCGGCTCGACCGATGGCCGCATTTCGATTAAATGAGTTGAATGATTGTTTATGGAATTAGGCCTGAGGCTAGACATGGACAATGGTCATCACATAATAATACAGTCTTACCACTTATGCCATTACACACACAGTTTGAAATTCCTTGTTTTTCGGAGAATATGTAAGGGAATAATACCAGTATTTGACCATTAAAATTATCCAGATCATGATCTTATCAAGACATAGTCGAGAACGAAACGAGGCTCCCACCTAGGGCGAGGCTCTGGGTCCGGACACCGTTGGCCCATGTCTTAAGACATCGCTGACACAGCCCATAATTCCTTCGAAAGATCTATATAATAATCTGGATTAGACCCTTCTCTGTCGACTGTGGTTACAGGAAAACAATTAAATTATTAGCTGAGGCATACAATATTCCAATAAGAAAATAATTTAGTTTGTTAAAATATAAGGAATTTATATCTTTAATAGTAAAATAAGTAAATTCTCCTTAATTAAACAAATTAGGTTGAAATATTTATAAGCACTTACATTCATAGCACGTAACAATTTAAATATCTTCAAAAGAATTGAGATATTTAAAGAATGCAGTCAACTAAAAAGTGAACTTTGAAAAAATTACTGTCCGTTCTCTTTCAAAAAAAAAAAAAAATTACACAACTAAGGGTTAAAGTATATCAGTCAGAAAAAAATTGCAAGCACCAGAATGATTTTTAATATCTTACCAGTGCCTCCACCCATTCAACCCGATTTGGTGAATTTCCAAGCAGAAACGTACCTCTCTTATAGGATATTACATTCGAAAAAGGTTATTTCTACAGTAAAAATTAAAAATCTATCGGTGGTATGGGCAGGAGTAAACCTCCAATCCTCCCCATAGTGTACGCCACTCCGATTCCAGCACTAAAGAACATTAATGTTCTTCAAAACTTTGAAATCAGGTGAAAGATATACTAATTATACTTATGAAGTACTGAACAAAAACAATAAAATAGCGTATCATCTGTAAAGTTAACGAATATCTATGATTTTTAATTTATTTATAAATAAATTTAAAAAGAGTTGCTTTTAGTACATATAAAAGGAATATTTCACAGAAAATGACAGATTTCTGTAGTTCTTGAAATTGCCGCGTCTGTAAACTATAGTTTAAAAGTGTGCTTAATCAAGAGCACACACAAGAATGCAGATCTAACAGAAATTTGCAGCAGATTATACGTAGGTTATAAAACCGAAATAAAATATTTGTCCGAGAATAAGCCACTTTAATGAAGATATAATCTAAAAAAATTCTGTACTAAAAGGTTAAAGATATTTTTAAAAAATGAATTTAACTTTAAATATTTAGTGAGTGGTGAATTCTCTTGAATAATTTAATAACTGCCGTAATAGTTTAAATTTTTTTAAAAAAAAGCAACGATGTACCAAAAGGTAATTTATTATTTTCTACAGTCACTGACAGATAAGAAAAATAAAGATGCTGAAAACTAGATAAAATCATAAAAAACACTTTTAAAAGCCAATGAAGAATGCTAAATAAAATCTTGCCCCGGGGGGGGGGGGGAACAAAACTGCTACTTTAATATTGTTTTCCCAAATTATTTACAAGTGTTCTCTTCACTTGCAATTTTATCCGAGTATTATCGTCTGTATGAATTAATCCTTGGCCATATTTTCACTAAAAGAGAGCCAAATCGCATCCGTTGAACGAGACAGACTGAGAGTCTCTTGTCCCTGACGTATTAGAAATGATTAGGCGACTTATCTTTCCTGAGTATATTACGTTTATCCTTGAAAAAATCCCTTCTCCCTTCAGTTGAACGTACAACAGTTATTTTGATAATCCTTTTAGTTACTTAAATACTTTTTCAAATTTGCATATATCTGAAAAATTTTTGAAACAAAATCTCTACAATCATTTATGTCGATGTAGTAAATTAAAAATGTCATTAAATTCGAATGAGTGTTCTTTAGATGCTTTCCACGAAATTAAAAAATTTTAACATAATACTGTTGACTTGCATTTTCATTAATCTATATATGAGAAATTGTAATAGTTAAGTATATTAAAACTGTCTATAATTTGCTAGCAAATACTCAAATCAAACTGCCGAACAAATTATAAAACGGTTCTGCCAATCCGGTTGAATCTTACCACTGTAAATATCGTATTTACTCCAATTTCAGCCGTCATCGATTCTAAGCCGCACCCCCACTGCCTTAAACGTTTTTGAGAAAAAATTTAAAAAAAGTTGTGTAAAAGACTCATCAATATCGGATATTTTTAAAACAGTTCATAATAAAAAATAATAAGAAGTTTATATATATATATATGTCACAGCTGACTTCGGTATTGGTGCCGGTGTCACCATTTTCCCACATGATGTCGTCCTCCGTGCCATCCAATGCATTTCTTATGCAACATTTTTTTAAAAAGAATGTGTTACTGAAGAATGTAAAAGAATTATTTATAAGTCTGTTGAACATTTAGAAACAAAAATTATATCATTTTGTTTACGCCGTCGACTTATGTTTGCTTCATTTGTGTCAAATTTTCAGCAGCCGCTACTCTGTTACCGTTTTTTTCTACAAGTAAAATTCCTTCCATTTTCATATTTGCTTCATAATGAACTCGTCTTGATGCTATTACTGATATCTTAGATGTTTAGGTGATTAAAAGAAAATGAATACAAAAAAAATTCCTAAATACGAGCAGACAACGATGTTTAGAATAGACTTAATTCGGGAAATAAACTGCGAACAGGGTAAATCATCGATGCAAGTGGCCGGAATGGACAGCAACATTTTTTCCTTTTGAAAGGGGTGAAACTCAATTTTCCCCATCCAACATACACTTTGCTTTCGATTCTAAGCCGCACCCAATTTTCAGTAACAGGAAAAACACCGGAAAAATAGTGAGGCTTAGATTCGAGTAAATACGATATATTAAAAAAGGAAAAAAAAATCCCTTTTTAAATGCATCGAAGTTCAGGTCACGATAATGCATTTTTTCTAAAAATTCATACAAAGAGGTACCATGAAAATCAAGTCATGAAGACTTAAATAAAAATTTATCTAATAGCGTATTGCAGCGGTTCTTGATCTTTCGATCGCCGCGGCCTTCCTTTATGTATCAGGGTCAAATCACCCCTCCCCTTCCCAATATTTTGAACATCACTCCCCGATTTATTCTTGATCAAAGTACAAGTTCTAGTAGAGTTTCTTCATTGGGGACTATTTAGTAATCTAGTCTAGTATGGCACATCTTTTAAGTTTTTCCGCGGGGCCTTTCAGAGTCTGTTAAAGAGGGAAATCTCAAAGTTACATGAGAGATCCTGCGGACCCCCAAAAGAGGCACTGCGGGACCCCGGGGTTTCGCGGACCACAGTTTAAGAACCGCTAGTGTAGTGTGTAACAATTAGACAAGATAAATTTCTTGTTAAAAAAAATTATTCCTAGAAAGTATTTAAAAAGTCTCATTTCATAGCACAAGACGAGAGATACTATCTCATCTAGATAACTATAATAGTAAAATTTTATTAAATCTATCAGAATCATTGTACTTTTTTCAAAACTAAATACAGTACGTGACATAGAAAATGCAGCACCTAGGAGTGCCGAGAAAGTGAAGACACTCGGCCGGATTAGATTTGCCGCCACACCTACTCTACTCTCGTACGCGGCGACTATTATAGAAAAAAACTGAAGCGTCACTTGTCTGAGAACACGACCCTGTGGCATTCCGTCATCCACGTTGCTCTATCCCAATACCATGGCAAACGAAGCCGTCTGCGCTGTGGGGTCAATGACAGTTTTCTTAACGACCGCTATGTATACAAACCATTAGTAATCAATCGAGGATAATGGTTCTAGTCAATATATGGAAACGTCAAAAATGTCATGCACATGTTGCAAAGTGGCTTGTCATCACTTGTCACGGGATACGACGTTCCATACTTGCTGACATCCCTCAGGCTGCAAAGATACCCCTAAAAATTTGACACATGTCCTTGCTCGACTATCTTTGCCACAGCCGGTGATGCATGGACGCATCTAAGAGGGTAACAGCTGAGATCTGACATATGGACCAACCTGCCTTTCTCAGTCCAATCACCACGCCCTTGTAGAATTGTGTCTTCTGGAATTACCTGGACACGGCCTGGCATTTCTGCTATAAAACGTATTATATGTGTCCCCTACGAGAAGAAATGTCCAAGGTGAAATAAAGGCACGGATATTGCTAATTCTGCAAGTTCTTTCATTTATATCATACTCAGGGACGTCTTAAGGCATGGGCCAACTGGGTCAGGACCCAGGGCTTCACCCTTGGTGAGGCCTCGTTTCGTTCTCGATTCTGTCTTAATAAGATCATGTGATCCAGATAACTTTAATGGTCAAATATTATTCCCGTACATATTCTCCGAAAACCAGGGAATTTCAAACTGTATGTCAATTGACAAAAGTGGTAAGACTGCATTATTATGTGATGACCGCTGTCCATGTCTAGGCCTAGGCCAATCATTTAATTCATTAAGTCAAAATACAGCCATCGGTTGAGCCGTGCGCGTTATTCTGTTTCAAATTACAGTTTGAACGAGTATTTCACAATGTATGTTACACTGTCTACTTTTAAAGATCTCAGGTAGGGCCTACTTTTGCATAGGGGCCCAGGGCCTCCAAAATTCTTAAGATTTCTCTAGGCCCAGGGCCTCAAAGAATCTTAAGACATCCCTGATTATTCTCAACGTGTGCCGGAGAGCTACACATTTCACGTCATTAGCATTACTCAGTTAAGTGCACATATGGTAAATTTGCATAATTCTTTGACACCACTTGGTGATGCATTTTCAGTGTCGTGCAATGTACCACAAAACCGAGCTTATGGGTAACAAGGACTCTGAAGGGTAAGACAACAAATTTGCTTAGTTAGTAATAAACCTCGCTGGAATACCTACATAAAAGAGCATTTAAACAAAGCTTTAAAATACTTAGGAAGAAAAAATTGAAGATTGAAATTCCTTATGTGCCTGTCCGTGATACTGATAAGGCATGTCTAGGTTCCCATTTAAAACCGTCTTTAATTAATGTTATAAAATATGATCTAAACTCGGAATAATTTTTCAAGTTGAAATGCTACAATATTATATTTGACTTTATTGCATATTATAGAAAGCAGAATATTTTTTATTTTAATTCATTTTTTTTTCAGCATAAAATATGTTTTATTTTTTATTTTTGACATTGAAATGCTAAATTGGTCATTTACTTATGTACTGAAGTAAAAAATGATGCAATCATAAAATAATTTTGAGTTTTAACTATGCAGTATGTAAGTTGTATGCCACAGCCATACAAGCTAATTTTAATATTATATCAATTGCATAATTTTTAGGATACTTTGCGATGAATAAAAAATACATTCTTAAAGTTATATAATTCTGCTAGTATTTAGTTATATAATGGTGCAAGATTCATTTTAAAAATAGAATTCAAAAGTTAAAGCCTCCGATAAAAGAATGAAATGAATACTTGCCTTCCACCAACAGCAAAATCTGATACAGCATAGTAATAGGACTTCAAAACTTTCGGATCGCCGAAGATTTCATCACCAAATGTATTCATTCGATCCAAAGTAATTCGAATGTCTGTAGCAGTGACCCATTCCTAAAAAAGAGAAATTACTATATAAACAAAAAAGAGAGAAAGAGAGAGAACAAATTGAGAATTATATAAAAATCAACAGAATTATTTAAAAACACTTGAAGAAAATGCTTGTGGTTGGACCAAAAGGAGAACTTAACTTTTACATACCGCATACAATGTTCTTATAAATCTAATAAAAAATATTCAAATAATTTCATGCAAATGACATTTTATTTTTTTCATTTCTATAATTTAAAATTTCAGAAATGTTAAAGAAAAGTAAATCAACTTGAAATGACAATTTTTACAATCTATGATCTATACTAAATTTCGTCCGTTTCATTTTGTTTTAGGATTCTAGAGCAGTGGTCAGCGACCCTTTAGCTGTGACGCGATAAACCAATATGATTCAGCGTGCCACACAGGACAATTTTTAAATAATTCTATTCCTGCAATAATGCATGTAGAGTTAGTTGGAGAATAGATGTTAGTAATATAGATTTACAGTTTTATATTACATACTAATTTTGCACCATTCAAAGATATTTTTTAACATAAAAATAAAAAGCATAAAATATAACTATTTCTTCAACAAAATTTTTTTAAAAAAATTAAAACTGTGCATATATTACGCATTTTTAAGAATATTTATTAAAATAAGAAATACACAACAAAAGTATTTCCCTACATTACAGTTAAATAAAAATTTCAATGGGAACCTAATGCTTGCACAGCTGTACTTTCATATCGCAAAATCAAGGGTATAACTTGTGACTTTCCATTTGACACCATCCTGATCATTTAGTTGTTAAACAATTTCTTTGCGGACTCGAAATATTTTTCAAATGAGTACAGATTTTTTATTTAGATATGTAGAACCAAAAACGGAAAGCAGAGAGAGCACATACAATTTTCTCTCTTAAAACAATCTTTTCAGTAATGACATTCAATAATTTACAAAATAGCTGTAAATTCATCTTGAGAGTTATCCTTCAGATTTTTTTCATAATTCCATTAATGTCCATAATTCTGAAGGTGTTTGTTAAATAAGAGAGAGATCCATTACAAATTTGTCCATTTCCATCCACCCAAAAATTGAAAAATTTGTAGAGTACTGCAGAAGGCCACTGAGAATTGTACCGCGTGCCATAGGTTGCCGACCCTTGGTCTAGAGGACGATTAAGATTGATGCAGACTCACGAAATTCATCATCATCAAAACTGATAACGAAACTATAAATGCATTTCTAATTTAATCGTTAATACGAACGTCCATCGGTGTCATTTGGACACCAGAGCCTGTTTACTTTGTTCTCCATTCCTCATTTTTCTAGCGAATTGGAAAATATTTCCTGACTTTTAATAATTTTCCCTGGTGATTACACAGAAAAAGTTTTGTGGATCTAAGTTAATTAGGGCTGATTTTACAATTAAATACACCTAGAACGTCCGCTGGTGTCATTTCGAAACTAAGGCAATTTATCATTATAAAAAGCTGTCGTTCAACAAAATATAATTCACTAACTAAGTAGATACCATTAGTAAAACAAACTTCCCAAAGTCCTATCCCACATTTTTTTACCTTGAATGCAGTGTTATTGAATTCACAGTGGAAAAAAATCAATTATACTAAAATGGTTGTTTCTGTTTCGTAACATAGTATTTGCTTATCTGCTCATAAAAAATTTTCATTCGATTTTCGAACTTAGTACACAGCAGGCACCCTGAAACGATGGCTCTTAGCAAAGGTCTAAGCCCTGATGAAATTGCTGATTTGTTGCGAGAGATTTCTGAGAATGAATCGGCTCTAATTTAAGATTCCGATGAAAACATAAGATTGAATAAAGTGACTGCGAAGAATCTGAAGAAAGTGCAGATGTAATTGATAATATTCCAGTAAATATTGATATATATGTCGCTAGGTATGGCACAGAATGTGGATACCGCATAAAAGTTCTACTTTCTTGCCTTACGGCACCATGAAACACCTACCCACCCTTTTGTAAATTAGTACAGTAAATTAATCAAATCGTTTGCAATTACAGTACAGAGTATACATTATTGTATGAAATGTTTACAAATCGTAAATTATTATCTTTTTCATTGCTTATCGCTTTACTCTCTCTCTCTCTCTTTTACTTTAAGACATCCTAATTCTTCGTTACACCCATGTGACGGCCTGTTTTTTAAGCATTTTTAGTTGACAACCAGTAAAAAGATAGAACTTTAATTTTTTTATCATTTCTTTATATGTATTTTAAGAGTATATATAAATTTTTAGCCTAAAATATCCAATAGAACGTGAGTTATAGCGCTATGAACACACCCGCCTCGAAAAAATGGACGCTCACTTCCTCCACGATTCCGGCTGATTGGCTTATCTGAAATAAAAAATATTAACGGTGTTTTAATCTTAAATGCACCGAATAAACTATACTCAATTGAAAATATCAAAAATTGGATTTCTGGTAGACCTCTGAAGAAAACATTTCAAATTTCATGGGTTTTTTTAATTTTTTTTATGAAAAATAGAAATGTTTTGAATTTTGGAATGAACGTAGATCATTTGGTGCGTATATTTGTGCTGAATCTACCCTACATAATTCGGTCAAATCGTTCTTAAGATATGATGGAGGGAAGTTTGAAAAACACAGTTTTGAGAAAAACACGTTTAAAGTTTTAAGTCCGATTAAAACAATGAAAATCTTAACTTAGCGCGCCGAACAGCTGTTCTTCTAACACCTGCTTCTTTATAACGACTTTGAATTTTAAAAAATCCCTTTACCACCGTATTCTAGACATGTTAAGGAAGCTATTTATGATGGGGAAAAAAATTGATTTTTTGAACCCATCACATGGGTGAACCCCCTTAAGGTATCCGACTACGTTCGGAACCGTGATTTTAAAAAAGCGCATAAATGGATAATTTTCATGATATTTAGTGTTACTTAGATTAGAATACATGTATAGAAATGTTTTAAGGACATTTTGACAAAAAAAAATTATTTAAATACAATATTTTGGCAAAAAATTAACTCAGAATAACCTTTTTTCAAAATGTTCTCCTTTTGTGAAAAATTTTTCTATTATAATAATATTTTGCCTGTATATAACTCAGACCTCTGTACAGAGGCTCAACTATGATTTTTGAAAAATTCACATTATTTTCAGAGTTACCACCCATTGAAATAATTATCGGAGTTTTTTTCTAAAAATTTCACCCCTCTGTTGTCGTAAAACATGGATAAAACCACTTCTAAGTTATATATTTCAAAATTCTAGTTGAGCCTCTGTACAGAGGTCTGAGTTATATACAGGCAAACAATTATTATAATAGAAGCATTTTTCACAAAAGGAGAATATTTTACTAATGGGTCATTCTATGTTCATTTTTTGTCAAAATATTGTACTTAAATAATTTTTTTTTGTAATACTATTCTTAAAACAATTTTATATACATTTTCTAATCTCAGTGACACTAAATATCATAAATATTACCCATTTATAAGCTTTTGCAAAATCCCGGTTCCGAACGTAGTCGGATACCTTAAAAAATATTACCACCCAAGTCAACTCATCATAAAGTAAGCTTTCAGATTTGTTTACGCTACAATGCCTTCTCCAAAAATGACGAGGCCGCGGGGTCATGGGGACGAACTCTTGGCCAACGACTCATGAGTAAAAGAGTCCTGGTATCACTGAGGTGCGTGTAGAAGGGATGATGCTTGTTAAATCTTCGGTGGCTCGATGTCCAGGCATTGGGGTGGGGTGCAAGTTGGGGGCTTAGGCTTCGCCCTCGTCACTTGAATGCGGTTCAATATTATGAGGCACATCCCCTATTGCCCTCGTTTTGCTTTAGATTGAGATTCCAATCAAAAATTATACCTCCAATAGCATCTTACATTGGCATGAGGCGGTAATTAGGGGAGTGGAGAGCCAACGCAGGGGCCATCCTTGACCTTGATTAAAAATTAAGAGGTTTATTGTGTTACTATGTATTTTTTACATGCACGACTTGTTTAATAAACAAACTTGGTCACAAAGAAACACCCTAAAAATTAACAAATTCTCACTTTTGATTAACATTGAAAATTTATTTGTCATTACAACATAGAAAATGGAATATAAAAAGAATCTTAAACATTAAAAAATGGATTGAGTCACTTATTTGATTTTTTCTTAACGACGTACTCCAAACAATGGACCTCGTGATTTTGAGCCTCTTTCAAATTACAAGGAAGACACTTGAGTTGGCACTACATTTTCAAACTTCCACACAACGCAAACATGGACTTTGAACCAGAAAAGATTTAACATTAGACCTTCCACACAGAGAATCTTTAGTGGTATCACGACTCGACAACGCTGACCACGAGTTCACCCATGACCACATGTCTGCCCCGACCCCCATGACTCGACAACGTTGGCTACTGAGTTCGCGGCGATTTCTACTCGGACACAATTGATTTCTTGAAACAGAAATGGGAAACATAATAATATATGAGGGACCTTCAATATGAAATCGATGGCATTGATACTAACATTCTTTTTTCAATTTAAAAAATATTCCGAATTCGGAGATTCTCTCTCTCTCTATTCTTTAACATAAATGAAAACCTTAAATCTCAATAAAGTAAGGAAATTAAAGCAGAATTAAGATAACATCAATAATTTTACTTTCTACTGAACGAAAGTTAAATAGGAAATTTAATGAGACAAAAAAGGCTGTCTAACGTTTTTTAAAATAAAATTCTGTATAAATTAATCCCTGTTTTGGTAATTTTCGGATTAATTAAATTTAATATTCTGACTTACATCAATTGATAAATTTAGAAAAAATATTAATTTATTAATTAAATTTTCTCTTAATCGACTTAAGCTCTAAATTAAACTTTATTTTTAAATTAAAAACTTTTTTATATTTAAGGATGCTGTTATAGCAAATCATTGCTCATTACAGTAAGTTATTACCTGCAACGAAATGTATCACGTTAAAATGAAACATGTAGAGCAAACGTTATAAATTTAATTTAATACACTGTACAAATTTTCATAATTTTATGTATTGAAACCAAAACAAACACTTGACAAAATCTGCAACAATATTTTATTGCTTAACGTAAATATATTAGCCTTTTGCTTTTTGATACTACTATTGGTCTTTCTGATATCACAGCAAAACTGACGCCATCTCTAAAGCGAATTCCAGATTTTTTTTGTTTTACATGAGCGGGTTCTCACGTACTTTCCCTCAACTAACCTCTGAGGTTTCATTATGACGTTATTTAACATGAGAACCTCGCCAGAACCGCGATATATGCAGAAACATTAATTACAATTTAAAAAGATCTGAAAAGGATTATCCGAAAATATGACGAAGAGTATCAATGGAAATGAATAAATGATTAGTAAATGTTCAGAGGTTTATTAATAGTCTCACAGGGAGATTGATTTAGGAAAGAGTCAAGAGAGAAGATTAATTTGAAGATAACTGAACATGCTTCGAAATTTATTTAAAGATAAGTCGCATTTATATTTCGTTAAGGTTCGGTTCGTTTAATCTTTCCACTCATATGAGATTTTTTTTTCTTTTCATATTTTAATTTACAACAGTGTTTCCCAAAATGTGGTACGCGTTGCACTTGAGTTTGGTGGTGATATGCACTGCACCGCGCTTTGCTACGCCTAATTCTACGTTCTGATGAGTCAAGATAGTCTTGTAAGGCGTGGCATGGCGAGAATATACCACACTTCGAAACAAAGACAACTTACATCGCTACTAGTTAGTGACTTTTCCAGGCGCCTTTGTATTTTTAGCTTTCATGCAATTTTTCTTATGTGAAGTTGCTTTTTCAGCATTTGTAGACATCAAGACGATAAAAAGGAACTATATACTATATATATATATATAGTCTAATTCTCTACAAACAAGAGATAAACATTCATCAATCACATTCGAAAAACACATAGACAGTAGGAAAATCACACAATGAAGGACACATGAGTAACCGAGATTAAAAATTATAAAATGGATACTCTGCGGTATTATAAACATTGCTGACTAAGGACAGCTAATATATAAAATAATTTATATATATATAAAAAATTGGTACTTATTTAATAACAATCAATATATATATATATATATATATTTTTGTTAATTATATCTAAATTTATCTCATTTTTTTTTTTTTTTTTTTGACGAGAGGTACTCACAGTGTTACGAAAATTATAGAAGAGGTACACATATGTCAAAATTTACGGGGGAAACACTGATCTAGAATAAACATATTATGTCTGTCTCAATAGGAAAAGAGTGCTAATATCATCAAAGTCACTCAAATTGCAGGAATAGAGGTTAAGCTCGAAAGAGCTAAGTACTCAAAAACTAACTAACGAGATATTATGTCTGTTACAATCTTACGGTGTCTGTGAGTTCTTATCCACCACAACATAGGTAAATTGTTAGAAAAATGTTCTGATATAGTTATTTATTGAATTCAAATTTACAGATATAATTAAGGTATTAAAATACGACCCATTAATTTAGCGATGCTCTGACATTTTTATATTCGTGATACCCCTTGAATTTGATATTAAATCTAAGGCAATTCTCTTTCTAATAAAGTTTTTTAAAAAAAGGTGCTTTTGGAAATTTTTTAAGGGTACTTAGAAATTCGTCAGCCACTTTATGCTCTCTTTAAGGAGTGTACATAGTATATACAAATATATACAATTCACCTAGAAGTACGTAATACAAAAATCGATGCTATGTAAACACACACAAAAAAAAAAAAACAATAAGCACACTCGCAGCCCACAACGATAATTTTTGCGGCCCGGCCAGTATATCGGCGCACAATAATAAATAAAATATCAAAATTTCTCCAGAAATAGGAAAGATAGTAGCACAGAAGGGATGTGAACATTAAATTTTTCTTGTTCTTTTATTTATGTTTATTATAATGTATAATTCGAAATAAAATTGCGTTTCTACAAATATTAATTTTTCTTTTTTTTTCTTTCTTTTTGCGGCCTACCTACAGTTAAATCTTGTTTGTTTGACCTAAGTTAGCCTTTGAGTTTGACACCCTAGATGCAAAGCAATGGAATGCAACGGGTGCACAAAAGGTTCTAGTACTATGTTATCGGAACAATTGAGATAAACACGACTCGTTCGATGTAGCACAAGATTGGTATAGTAATTTTCAGTGAAAAATCTTAGTTATGTAATGCAAATAATTCACTTCCCCCCCCTTCTCTTTTTGGTATATAAGACAAAGATCAAAAATTTCTCCGCATTAATTTTTTGGGGTATAAGTATATTTTTTCGGTAAAAACTCAAAAATTACATTTCCATGTTTGATGAAAAACCTCTGCTTACAGAAATTTAACTTTACTACTACAGACAACTGTATATCAGGATCAATTCATGCGGAGTATAGCATAAATTCATTTTATCCAGAAGGTTTTATGAACATGGAGAACACAAGTAAATCCTATTTTAGTATTATTGTCATATACAATAGATTCTTATTTTATTTATTTATTTATATTCCAAATGTAATACACATCATTATATTTGAATTCATGCAATTTATTAGCATCACGAGCATCAAAAAAATTAAAACCGACGGAAAAATCAATTTTTTTCTCGACAGTTTAAAACGCTGATCTAAGCTAAGAAAAATACCTCTTTTTTTTTCGACTTAATATTTTTGAAGAGTGATTTCTTTTTGTATTTCATATTACTATGCATTACAACATAAGCTTTTCTAACGACACAAATGTGGCTTTTAAAAAAAATAATGTTTTAAGTATGTTTATATGCAAACAAGCAACAACAAAAAAATTAAGTCAATTCCCACCTTGAATGGATAAATAGAAAATATTTTATTACGATTGAAAATTTGAATAATATATATATATATATATATATATAAAGGGAGAGAGTGAACTAATAGTAGAAATTGAAAAAGAGCATGATTTGTCTGCATTGTTGTAACGATACACACCCGGTTTGCCATTTTTTTTAACAGTTACATTGTTACAACAATGTAGACGAATCTAAGTTGGAGTCGAAAACCGGTAATTAATTTAATTTAATTAATGAATTAATATTTGAAAAAAACTGTATTAACATCAAGTGTCATCTACTAAAAGTTTTAAAAAAATTATTTGAACTTGATTGGATGAATAGAAAGTATTTTATTAACAATTGAAAATTTGAAAAAGATAAATAAAATAAATATATAAATAAATAAATATATGTAGAAAGAGAGAAAGTGAACTAATAGTAGGAATTGAAAAAAAAAGGGATTATATCTCATGTAGAGAGAGAAAGAGTGAAAATACTTCCAAGTCCTTACTACTTTAATCTTTTTAAGACGGAGTAGTGGATACTACACACATTTTTATATTTCTTTTGATACATAAGTTATAATGAAAATAAAATCTCTTAGAGATACTTTCCGTCTCAAGAATAACTATGATGTAACTCTCTTACTTTTAAGAAGGATTACTCATTTCCTCTTAAGCATAACATTTTTAAAAAAATTACACAGCTGTTCCTTTTATTTGATATGAATTTGACGTTTGCCTGACAATTTCGGTCCGTAATTAATATGGATTCTTTCATTTTAATAATGCTTTCCAATTATATTTCGGAACTCGAAGAAAAACATCTACTCCGATTGAAGATGTTTTAATTGTGTATTTAAGGCTAAAAATCAGAAAATTTCCAACATTTAAATTGATTTTATAAGATTCCAATCCTCTATTATTTCTTAGCTACCGTAAAATCAGGCGTATAACGCGCACCTATACTTTCCAGCTGTAATTTTTAGGTACATTCGCCGTGTAACATGCACTCCCTTTTTCACGAAGAAACCTAAATGTAAGTCCTTAATCAGGGGCGTAGCTACCGCCTTATCAATGATACGGAAGCACCAACATGTGTAACTACAGTCTAATTAACAGGGCCCTCATATCTAAAAAGGGTCCCCTGAGGAATTTTGATACTGGACCCTCTCAGAACTAGCTACGCCAGTGTGCTCAGTGATGTTGTTTTGAAGTCATTTATTCGAGGTATTATCCCAAGTTTTTAGAAAGAATAGTATATTTCTAAAAAAAAAAAAAAAAAACTATACAATCCTTTAAGTTCATAACAGGAACGTCATTTCTCTTAAATAAACAGTATTTCGATCTATGAAGAAGTCTAATTTTTATCTATGCTCATCTTTTTTTTTTTAATCTTCTCACTTATACCCGGCGTATAACGTGCACTCTTAAATTTCGATCTTATTTTGTGTGTTAAAAGTGCGCGTTATACGTCGGATTTTACGGTACCTTATTTTAACCTTAAGTATAGCAAATTTTTAATCACATTTATTTGAATAATAAAAAATAAACATACAACTATAACCCATTTAACTTCTTAGAGTATGAAGCATTTAACAAAACATAAGCTCATACTCAAATTTCACATTTAAACGTATATATATTCAATATTCGAATTAACATTTTCATAATATTACACTCTTAAGTTTAATTATTTTTTATATCTAATGGTTATAACTGTCGCTGCAAAAATATTATAAACCTTTTTAAATTTATATTTTCTTCTGTTCTTAGTTAAACCTTTCTTCCGTAATCTTCATTAAACCTGGACTAATATTATATAATCAATTGGTTTTTAGCTTCTAATGAATTGCTTTATCAACGAATATTTATTTTCAAAGTTAATTGTCCATCAAATGATAATCACAATATATATATATATATATATATATATATATATATATATATATATATCATGCCTGTCCTTCACATTCTGATACATATTTATTCATAGTTATTCAGTAATCAGAAGCTATTTTTAAAAAAACGAATATCTTTTTCGAAATTTCAATCTAAGATGCAGTTGTATCAGAAAAACACAACTATGTAACCAGTAACAACTTTTTTTAAAAAAATGTGCTAATAATTTTTATTGCTCAGCACATTATTTTTATGACATGCATTTTATAATCCCACGTAGAAACACATCGCGCGCGCGCGATTCATGACTTATATATAATTACTGAATTGAATTCCTATTGATCAATGTGGTGGAAGGGGCATTTTAAAGGAAATCGATTCCTGATACCAAAAATGTTGGGCTCACTAAATACATGAGAACATTAAATAGATTAAAAAGCTTATTTTTTTAAATATAAAATATGCGATAAATATTCAAAATTTGAATTCCCATACATATAAATTTTAAATACTCCAAATTATGAATCGGAGATTTTTTTAAGAGTTCTTAAAAATCAATTCATGAGATTATGATTCATTTTCTAATAATATGTATTTAAAGTAGAAAACTTTTGAAAAAAAAGAGAAAAGAATAACGTTCTATGCTAAGTGTTTCTAAATCTTGTTTGTACTCAGGTACTACTTGTAACATCACTGCTCCACGTACTCCACCTCCATTATATGTATAATTACTAACATTTACATCTACAGGTACAGTGGTAACTCTATAAAATGGATGCATTTTTATTTTTATCAATTACGCAACGTTGGTGTACAATGATAATTATACACTGCTAAATAAAAAAAAACATATAAAACTACAGCATTACTTATTTAGAGAACAAGATAGGTACTTATTAAAAAATTTATTATAATGCTAAAGATAGAGAGAACGACAAAGCAATGTCGTCAACTTTAATGAAGCCTGTTATAGTATACAACCACTAAATTAAAGTATGGTATATTCTAGGAAGATGCAATACAACTTGCTTTTCTGCGGTATAATAATAGACAAACAAATATAGTTGCTTAAATTTTATTTTAACAAAAAATTTAAGAGTTATTTCGCCGTTTAAAAAAGTACTCAGGAAATGATGATTCACACATAAAAACACACACACATTAGTGGCTACTCTGAACAGGAAGTCGTGACATCATACCAACTAGAGAATATAACCAGAAGAAAATATAATATGAGGAAAATAAAAAAAAAAAAAGTGTTACAACATCACAACTCCTTTCCAATAAAGATAAGAAACGTTACTCTATGTAATATGATGCAAAGATCAATATTAGGCATTTAAGGAGAATTTTAAATAAATAAATAACATCAGAAATTAGGAATGTTGAATATTAATTTGCTTCAATGTTTAAGCATTTTGATTCATGATCATAATTAAAATAACAATCATCAATTACCACAGTATGGGAACAACCAGGATTTGAGGAAATAACGAAATAACCAGACTTGAATACTTTAAATAGAAATGATGCGTTTCTGAGTATTGTGGATTCCTCTTCCGTCCATCATCAATTTCATTTTTATCTGGATCAATGTGACTTTTCTGATTTGTCACATCAAATGGGTTTTTTTTTTCTTTTTTTGTCTCCGTAACTGTGTATTTCTTTCGAAATAATTCCGCAGAAATAATTTTTTCGATTGTCCAAGTTCTTCAAAAGTCAGTTTTCCATCAACTTTATCCAATGCATCTTTTATTATACAAATCGCTATTGCAACAAAATACAGATCAAACAATTACAACTGAAGTTGTTATTTTGGACGAATTCTTTTTTTAAAAATCACACACACACACACAGTTACGGAAACAATTATTAATTAGACAGTAATAGCAAACGATTTATTTAAAGCGAGTATGTTATAATTGTAAATGCCAAACGACTCATGAGAAATAGATAATCATTGAGCGAAAAGTTATTTTATAACAACTATTTTCTTCTGAAAAGCGTTCCGATAAAGAATTTTTATAATATCAAAAACAACTCTCTCTCTCTCTCTCTCTGTATATATATATCTAAACTGGAAAATTAAAAAATAATAATAAGGATTTCTTAAAACAAGTTTTTCGTAATTATTTTAGTGGCAACATCTACGTTTTTAGTAAATAATTTTATTCCAATGAAAACAGGTTATTTTTCGAATTCTGGAATAATATTTTACAAGATATGATTCAGATATTTCTAAAAAAATATGTCATTTATTATACTGACTTTAAATTAATGTTGAGATATGATGGGAAATACTTAATAGAATAAGAATTTCGGGAAAAAATCTAGTCCTTTCTGGCTTTAAACTATATTGGTAAGTTTTTAAGCGAATTTATATTCATTTATTCAATCTGAGGAAACAAATATTTTAACTAACTCTCTTTATTTTAATATGGTTAAATTTATTTTTATGATGTGCTAATTACAGCATATACAAATAAATAAAAAATACAAATTATTAAAGAATAACTTCTACGATGTCATGGCGATTTTAATTTCAACGTCTAACGTGTAAAAATAGAATAAAAAGCGATACTATGTCGTACCATTTTACGTTTTATATATATAAAAAAATGTGAATGCTTTAATAATTCTATATAAATAACCAATTCTGTATAATATTAATTTAATTTCGTTCAACTTTTTACTTAATTTCAATAAATATTTTTCACTTTTTAAATGGAATTGCTAAAATCAACATTGGATAAAAAAAATTTAATGAGATTTTTAAACTTCAAGTAAAGCTTTACTTTTTTATTTTATGTTTTTATGCGTGAAATCTGACCTAAATTTGAAAAAATTGGTAGTTTTACGTGATTTCACTTTGAGTAATACATACACATATCAACGCAATGTTGTTCTTTTGTCGATCTGTTTGTTCGTTTGGTATAAAAAATAATCTGTGGATTCTATTTTTATAGCTTGATAATAAAATACACGTTATTTATATTTTATTTACAGCTGTAATTTTAAAAATTAATGTACTTATTATCTTATCTTTGTAATGATTATTGATAATTAAATAGCTTTCGGGTCCCTTTTTTTAGCAGAAATAAAACTTCACATTAGATTTATTGACTTTTTTTAAGGTGACTGAGACTAGGTTCGAAACCGAGATTTTGGAAAGAGCGTATAAATGGATGTTTTTTTTTATAAAATTCGTAAAATTGTTTTAACGAATATTATTACATTATTTAAATGGAATTTTTTGGCAAAATATGGGGAGAAAATTACATTTTCAAAAACCATTCTTATTTTATGAAAAATGCTTCTATAGCAAAAAAATATTGTGCATGCCTGGGTCAAGCTAAAATTTTTTAAATATATAATTTCGAAGTGGGTTTATTCTTATTTCATAGTATCAGAATAAAGAAATTTTTACGAAAAAAACCCATTCATTATTATTTAATTAAAAACAATGTGAATTTTTCAAAAAAATTTCAAAATCTCATAAATTTTGTTTTGGAAAAATTTTTCTGTACATAAATGGGTAAAAAGAGTATACTATGCATTTTTCCCCCAAAGGTATTGTTATTTTAAAACGGAAACTTTCTAAACTGTAAAAAAAGTATGCAAAATTTTAATCTACATATATATTTTACAGAAATATTGCCTTATTTGACATTGTCAAGAAAAAATTAAGAATATTTGCAAAAAAGTTAAATATTTACCGGAATAACACATTTTGAAAGTATAAATTTAATTTTCTCTTTTTTTTCAAAATATGTACAATAATTTTTCTGGTGAATTTTTGTTTTAATTATGTACAACTACTGAATAGAAACGTTGGAAGACATTGCTTTCTATGATATTCAACACGTGATCTGCTGCGTGAAAATGCTTATTTATAGAGGTAAAAATACATGCAAGAGAGATGAGTTAGTGTCTTGGTACAAATTATATCAGAAATAATGCTTAAGTGATTATTTTTTTTAAATAAAAATTTTAAGTTTTCGAATTGCTTTACTGGAATTACAAATTTCGATTAATAGAAGCCCGAATGAATAATTCTCGTTATTTAATTTTCTTCTTATGTCGAATATATAAAAGAATATTGCTGAAGAACTATCATAACAAATCTATCTATTTCCTCAAAAGGATTTGAACGGAAGATTTAATTTGATTCAATTAAAAAATAATCTTGAAAAGAAAATTCTATACCAAATAGTTATATTTCACATAATTGAATACATTTTTAAATAAGTGTTATTTGATAACATGATTTTGTATTTTGAATTCCACCCCCCACCCTTCATTTTCTTTCCTTTTTTTGAGTCATTATAATTTTCAATAGCAACATTTTAATCTCGATAAATATTGTAGAACTGCAATTCATTTATTAATTAAAAATAATAATCACAAAAAACGAGTGTATTTTTTATTTCTATAAATAAGTAAAATTTCTCTCATTATGCTTTTCTTCATTAAAATTTGCGGGAAATCAAAGCTACGCTCTGTTAACAAATGTATATCATAATTTACGATTTCTTAGCTAGATTTTGCTTTGTTTATCTTTCCCTCTTCCACGTGTTTATAGCGGAAACTTCATAAGCTACTTCAGCAAGTTCCATGCGGTCACATTTGGCTGCGCATCGCTCGAGTGAGATACTGTAAGGAGAAACTCCTTTAGATTATTATTTATCGCCCTTTTGGCGTCTTTTGGAATCTCGATGAAAAATAAAAACGCTATTTCTGGCTTCGAATATGCTGAAAACAAATGCACAAAATGAGGATTCTTGCTCTCAAAATTTTATTACCGCTTATCATTGTTAAATATCGAGATTTGATTGACTGGGGACTAGAAATGCACAATTTATTTTGCGAGAGATATATTTCCGAAAACTTTTAACTTAGCTTTTATAACTAAGAAGTTTCTAAAAACGTCAGATATTTGCATTTTGTTATATTGATTCATCTAACTGTTCGAAATCTGTCTTCCACTCATTTTGGGCTGATAATAATTTGAATTTTAATCATTTATACAATAAAGGCTACACAGTATACATTTTTATAAAAAAAATTTTGGAGACAGAATTGTAAAAATAATTTATATTTTATGTTCAGATTTTATTAAGTTGATTCAGAAAGTAAAAAGTTAGTTTGACCAGCCATTATCTTACAAAATTAAGAATTTTTTAAGTTTTTTTAAACCTTTATTAGATGCTCAATTTTTAAGATTTTTTAGTCATTTTATGTTTCTTAGCTAATTGCGAACAAAAGTTAGTATGGATTTGAAAATCTGTTCCTTTTTCATAAATATTTTTCTAAGTAAACCTGGAAAAAAAACACGAAACATTATTTTTAACTTTAACACAAATATTAACTTAAGCATTTAAAAAAAAATAACTACAGATCTCAGACCTATAAATTCACACTAACTTTTATAGAAAGTACGTTTGAGAATATACACAAAAAATTTCAAGACTATCTTAAACAGAAAAAAAAAGCCTTAGGGATTAGAAAACACAATCTTCAAAATTAAAATTCTGAGAAAAACACATTTAAAGTTTGTAAAGGCATAAAATAAAAACATATAATGCCCGCAAAGCTCTAATTTTTTAATATGTTATTTTCCGATGTACGATGTGTTCTACATTAAAACACCATTTTTATTAAAAATGACTGAACATAATTTTTTTTAATTCAAAATATATTTTTGCACAATATTGATAGCATTTGTTACGACGACAGTTTATTCAGCTTAATCTTATATTTTCATAAAAGTTTTAAAACACAAAACATTTATGTACAAAATAATAATGATACTAACTTAAGATAAAAATAGCCGGGTTTGTACATAAAATTTAATTTTTTACAGTTTTAAATCGGGCAGTTTAGGAAGTTTTAGCTCTTGTTGTACAACTCAAAAATATTAAAATACAATATGTTTAATATAATGTAGTTTGGTACATCAAGAAAATATCCAGTTTTATCTGCAATACTTGAATTCAGAATACTTGTATTCGGAAGTCTAATTGCAGTTTCAGCTGAGGACTGGTTTTTAGATACATCATTTTCAGTAGTATTCCATCTATTCGAAATATTGTTTGTTACAGCAACCTGAAAACGTTTTGGTCATGACATTTTCTCAACAGAAAAAATTAATGATACAGCTTCTAAGTTATATAAACTATTTTTTGAAACAAAAATTGGCCTTGGAATTAATTAACTATGAGAATTCAAAAAACTTAAAACTCAAACTTCATAATCAAGCAGAAATGATTTTAGTAATGAAAATTGGAATAAATAAAAGTTTCACACTAAAAGAGTTGATTGTGCTCAAAAACATTTTTAATTAATTCAATTTAAGAGCGAAAAAATGCTTTAAACTGTAACTTAAACCAAAGCTCAGAAAACTTCAAATATCTTAAAAACTAATTTGTTATCAGATCTGAAATTTGGTGGCAAGCTTCCCAATAATATGCAAAAATAATTAAAATAAATAAATCAAATTTGGTATTTCTGAAATTTGTAGGGTACCTTAATTTTGGCATTTTTTAAAAAAATTTGGAATAATGTAAAGCACACACACAGACAATCTTACGCAACATTTTAATACATTTGATGTACTTAGTAAAAGTAAAACCTTAAAATTTTTTCATAACTGCGATATTTAAATATTTCAGTGTCTTAGAATTGAAAGCATTAGTCATTTATTTATTTCTAATGGGCTGTGGATTGGTGCTTTACCATTGCAGACCTAGTACATTCCCATAAGAAATACGACAGATAAATCAAACAGCATTTTTATAATCTCATGAATATAAGTTTTCTCTTGTAACTTTTAATCATTGGTAATGATAAACAAACTAAACCCGGATTCCTCCAAAGAACCATTGCATGGAAATGTTTTTGTTTTGTTGCATTTGCTTTGAAATCTACTAAAGGTGTGGAATGGAAGCAAGAAGATTTAAGTGCCGCCATCTTCAATTGACCCAGATTCTAAATTTTGAGATTTTAACAATCCACGATTAACTCAAAACAATAGAAAATTAAAGTATTTCCATTTTCACAAAAAGTAAATAAATAATAAAACTCTTAAATATTTAAAATAGAGTTAAAAATTAACAATTACTTTTCAGTGAAGAATTTTATTTTATTTTTTTAAATAATGAATTATAAAAATGATATTTATGCCATTTTAAAATCGACAGCGTCCATGACGTATGATTATGCGGGATGTAAAAAATCCTTTGAGTGTCTGTTTGGCTTGGGTGCTCTCGGTAAAATTAAATTCCTAAGTACAATTTCGCATCGTCAGAACTCAAGTGCCTCCCTCTGGGGAGGAAACTGGCGTCAAAATTACTCACCGCAATTGGTATCGCTTATTCGGTGCCGCACTAAAAAGTGATACCAGCTCCTGGGGAATGTACTAGGTCTGCAAAGGTAAAAATACCAATCCGAAACCCCATTAGAGACAAAAAAAAGCATTTTAAAATTTAAATTTCTAATAAAAATCAAATCACTGAAATAAAATTTAGTAATTTCAAAGACAAAGTTTTTAGTTTCGAAAACATAATTTCAATACACACAACTCGTTTATATCATCATTCTCGTATCATACCCCAAAACGCTGCCAAACATATTCTTTTAATTTTGTCGATTGTCGGGGGGAAAAAACCGTAAAAAATAAATTATTGAATAAATAATCAACAATAATCAATCAATAATAAAATTACAGTCGAGCCTCTATATTTCTATATTGCAAATTTTTCGATATAGCGAACTTTTTCCTGGAACCTTGAACATTTCACGATTTTCTTCGTAAAATAACCTCTCTATAGCGAGCTGCATTTTCTATACAACAAACTTTTTCTTTAGTGATTCAATTTTTGTTCTTCCTTTTTTTAAAAATATTTCTGAAAAAATTTCAAGTTATTCTCTCTTTAACACATTTTGTGGTGGTCATAAATCTTAAACTGTTTTTTTCCCCCTAACTCGCCGAGAGCAATAGAGTTCTGGACGTATCGTCCAAGAAGTGCAACCTTTAAACCCCATTGACCAGTTTACTAGAAACATCTTCGATATCCTCTTTCACCCTCAGTGGAGTTGCCCCGTGTTCCAATTATAAAATATCCTTAAAATTCATTAATTTTAGTGTAAAATTATATTCTTAATATTGAAAATACAGTGAATTCTTCGACATTCTTTTTCATGTTTTTCTTGCAGTTTTTCTTTCTTTCTTTTTTGATGGGTAAGATATATAAAATAAACATATGTTAATTTAAAAAAAGTATGAATAATTACTTTTTTTTTAATTTATTGTGTTTATGAATTTAAAATTTGTTTTATGTGGTTTATAAAGAAAATAGAAAGATGAACCTCTATATAACGAATTTTCCATATAACAAACTTTTCCCCGGGATTTAGCGACTGTATTTAGCGGGATATAGAGGTCCGACTATATTTTCGTAATATTGAAAATACAGTGAATTCTTCGACATTTTTTTTTTTTCTTGTTTTCCTTGCAGTTTTTATTTCTTCCTTTCTTTTTTGATGGATAAGGTATGTAAAATAAACATATATATTAATTTACGAATTTAAAATTTGTTTTATGTGGTTTATAAAGCATATTAAAAGATGAACCCCTATATAACGCACTTTCCATACAACGAACTTTTTCCCGGATTTAGCGATTTCGTTTTAAATAGAGGTCCGACTGCAGTTATTAATAACAAATATTTAATTAAATTTTACGTACTGTATGCATAGAATAATAATCAATCGAAAAAAAATCAATAGCTATGGGAGGGTCCAGACCTGGGGGGCCCCCCCCCCTGTCCCTTTTAGTGTGCGCCACTGAACACAATTGAAAACTATTGTTCGTTGAACGCCTTTTATTTGTTATTTGTGCAAGTATTACTTTTTAAAAACATTCCCTCTAAAAATTATTTGAATATATTCCTGCTATAATCAGCTGCAGTCCTTCCATTCACAGGATAATTGGCATTAAATAGGAAACAATAAATCTCACTCTATCTCCCCCTCCCGCCAGTGTTACTACTTTGCGATCCCTCCGCCTCATTACCCCTTGATGGAGTGAGGCGGAAATTAATGATGGAGACAGCGGGCGATGCAATTAGATCGCCACTTGAGGTCGCCAGTACCCGTTGAGAGGCAGGCAAGATGAAAATGTCAACAAATTGAGTGAGTGGGAGCAGATAACGAAGAGAAATACAGGGTGCCTGCTGCAGTCATGGCGAAGGCATGTCCCATGAGATGCGAATAGAAATGACCGAGTAAGGCGTGATCATGCGTACCAAAGAAGTGTGATAAAGAAGGCTGTTCATGCACAACTAAGAATGAACTGATTAAAAAGAGGAAAGACGGTTTTTTATGTTTTTTTTATTTTAAAGTTGTCTTAAAAAGTGCTAAGAATGAGCTAAATTCGTGACGGTCACAATTATAAATACAATCACGTGATCTCGATAAAATTTAGAAGCAATCTCAAATTTGATGTTTGGGTAAAGATGCCCAAATATTAAGTTGTTCCAAAATGTGTGTGTTTTTCAAATGATTACATTTAAAAAAAATTAATGAACAAGTGATTGCATTTATCGTGTGATTATGAGGTCACATGAATTTAGCTCATTGCTTCAATGAACGTCTTGATATAGTACATGATGAATTTATACAAAGGATAAATATCAAAAGGAGTTTGTTTGCCCTATAAGCCAGAATGAAATAAAATGCAATGAATTTTTAATTTTATGCCGCTAAAACTTTGTGACTTCAAGAGGGGAAATAATTTTCTATCTTTTACATAAGATAACTTCAAAAAAAAAAATTTTTTTTTTCTTTTTAAGTTATACAAGTATATTGAAAAACATAATTAAATCAAACATATTTGTATGAATTTTTAATAAGATCTAATTGATTGGGGGGGGGAGGAGGATGTAATGAAATGACACATTCTACAGCAAAGAATTTAACACTACAAATTCACAATGTACTAGATTACATAAACATATAAACGATCAGTAAATGATTAATAATTATTGGTTTGAACTAGATATATGAAAGAAAAAAAATTTATGGTTTATTTATTTTATTTTATTTATTTATTGACATCGGGGTCTTCGAAATGAATAACAGCAATTCTGCAAGTTTTTTTCCATAAAAGTATATTCGAACATCCTCTAATAGTTAGACCAATGAAAACCAATCTGATTAAATAATGAATTTCATTCAGCATAGAAAAATCTAAAATATACATGCTAATTTAAAAAAAATCAAAGGTTTTCTAATAACCTATACTAAGCTGGATATTAAAAAAGTTAGACAGCGGGGAGTTGAATAAACTTGCAAGAACAACACAGATCACAGCTTCACAATTCAATACCTTTTCCTTGCAATTTGAATAAAAAGAAACAATACACAAAAACCGGTTGAGTGCTAATACAACTTATTTCCGATTTCTGAAAGGATAAATGTTCTTTTTCGATGTTTCATTAGTGTGAAGGATTTGCAAACCAGAAAAATAGCGATACTGAATACATGAATTTCTTTTGCATTAAATTTAAATATACTTGTTTTTACACTTCAGAAATGATTAAGAGTTTATTTTAAATTGTAATGTTTTCCTTAACACAAATTTTACGCTGAGATTTAAATTCATAATTTAATGAAATATTTAGAGCCCAAAATTGAGTTAACTATGATTAATATCGTAATTTCAAGATTAACGAACAACCATATAAGTTTTATGAAAGTACTTACACATCATGAATGCTCTCACGCGCGAACATCTGATAAATATTTTCTTTTTCTCTAATATGGATAGGCGCAAAAAATCTTAATCGCTCCTTTGGTTGCAAAAATTATGAAATTGAACAGGAAAACTTAAAAATGGAATACTTATATCCCCTCCCCCAAAATAACCATTGCTTTTTATTAAATCACGTGTTTTTTTATTCTGTAGCAATTCTGTTACGAAAAATTAACTAGGCCGCGGTAGCCAAATGGCCATGATTGACAACTCCTGAGGGCCGTTCGGTGAAGTCAAAAGTTCCGAGTCCAGGTGCCATTAAGAGCTTGCTGTGCAGATAGGCTATGTTCAAGTCTTCATGATGGTATGATTTGGATGATGAGGTGCCATCCTCGTCATTAGATCGAAGTTCAAGGTTTTGAGGTCCATCACCAGTTGCTATCTTGTTGCTTTAGAGAGTGACGTTAATGAAATTCGAACTAAAGACTGATTTTTCGCGTAATTCTTAATTTACTTATATAATTGCATTTCGCATCACTGTTACGCAATATAGTCCCTTTTTATTTTTTTTATGAGATGAATTTGGAAATAATGTAAAGAAAATTTTTAAAAAAATCATTTTCCATGAATTTATTTTTACTTTTTTTTTTCAATTATACGTTTTGGTGATTCGGAACACCCATCCGTTTGAATCCGTCCTTCTGATTAATGGAGGTATAATTGCCCGTAAAATACATATAGCTAATAATTCAAAGCTTCAATTATCTAAAAAGCATTTTAAAGAGTAAGAAGCCGGAACTGGGGTGTATTTGTATGCAATCTTCTTATTAAATCTCATGCAAAAAGTTCGAAGTTAATGAATAATGTAGTTAAGAAAGTAAAATTTCATTATCTTCAATTTGAACGAATTTTTTTAGTAATTCATGCAAATTTCAATATATTACAATTGCAAAATTTTAGTTTCAATTTCGTAATTCATGCGAATTTTAGAAAAATGTAATCCTTTTCATTTTTTACACATCTTAACATCTTTTACGTTAATCATTAAACTTTATAAATAATGAAAACAATATTTTTGTTTAAAAAAAAATTGTGTACTTGGAATCAATTATTTTCGTCTGGTCTTCACATTTTAAGTTGTTAAAATCAGCATCTATGTAAGATGGATATCTAAATTTCTATCCAAATATTACATTTAAAAAATCTTTATTAGATAATAATGTTATCATTAAGTTGATTTTTTTTCTTTTAAATAAATAATATGCTGAATTATTTGTATAGCAGCCAATATTAAATACACTAAAGTTCAAGCTAAACGAAATTTTTCTCATTGAAGTTATCTTCTGAAATCTCTACCGTAAAAAAAAAAACCCAAGAAATTCTTCCCTAGTGACTCATTTTTTATTCGAGCAGTCCACTACCCCACGCTCCAAGGAAACTGGGGAGCCGCGACCTTATCTATCAACCTTTGACGCATGGCCTGGAGTTACATAACACAAGAGCACAATTATCTTTCACTTGTTAGGAAGTTCCTTTGATACGTTTTTCTCCTCCACTAGAACTAGGCGGGTTTTTTTTTTGTAAGCTTCTAAAAAGTGACTGTTTTTGGGATGACCAGATCACTCACTCTTCTGCATTGAAATGTTTTTTTTTTGTACAAGATTTATTCTTCGTCGCTACTCAAAGACTATTCATTTTCACGTTTGACAGATATTTCAAACTTTTTTTAAAGGTGCAAATGAATACAAAGTGTGTGGTGTTAAAAAGAGCCCTTCATAAATAAGCAATGGAACTTATAAAAAAAATAAAATAGACAAATGATTAAGGATTAAATATAAATCAGCCACATAATTCTATGACTAGAGGCCAGCAGAACAGTCCATTCTGGGAACTTATTTAGAACATAACATTAAATAAATATATATATAAAATATAGCTGAATGCAATTTTAAACCTTGCAAATATAAATCCTGACCATAAGAACAAAAACTCGGTTTTTAGTTGCAGTCTTGATGCTTTAATGCTCCCCTCGGAAATACTGATATTTTAAAGTAAAAATTTGAAAATATTAATGTTTGACATATTAATTAAATTTAGTTGAAACGTACTAATGTATCCAGAAGTGTACCCCGGAAATAATCATAAAAATTAATTGTAATTTATGTTTCAATTTAGCTAGAATTCACAAATTATAACAGATATTGATGTATGAGCGTTGCATTGGATGTCAGGATGCGCACTATCGGATTGAACAAAACGCATAAGCTAATTACAACGTGATTTTCAAGTTATCCGTGTCGTTTTTCAGAAAATACAATTGGGACATTTTTTTTTTTTTTTTTTTTTTTTTGTGAAGAATATGCGTGATATATTTGGAGGCATAATTCATTGCGGAAATATGTTTCAGAAATACAAAAACTCAAAAATAAATAAATAAATGGAAATATATACGTATTTTCAAATAAAAGACAAAATAAAGTGTATCAGTTCACATTACATCATTCAAAATTCTTATAAAAAAGCTATTAGATGTGTTGAGTCTATAATGGACGAATTAAATGCGAAAAAGCAAATGTATTAAAGGAGAAAGATGTTCAATATGAGAAAAAAGGCTTTCTATTATTTCATGTTTTCAACAAACTAATGCTTATAAAAATATATTCTATTAAATAATGAAAAATGTAATTTAAAAATATTTTTAAGACACAAAATCAAATTAAATAAGTTTATTTTGTAGTTTCGAAACAAATGTCTCTAACTACGTTTTGAAAGCAAATTTGAGATCAGTTAATTGTATTTGGCTAAAGGTAAAGAAAAGTACCAAAATTCGAGGGCACTTTTTCAAATAAAAGATGTCCCAGAATTAATACTATATTATGATTTTCCATAAAAATCATATTTCATTGCACTACTAATTTTTTCTCCTGATTCAATCCCCTTTTTCTGTCATAAAATATGTTCCATATATTTTCTTTCATTATCTTAACTATGAATCAGTTTTTCGCTTTACACGTTTGACAAAATAAAAACTATACATTTATGAAATATTTTTAAATTTTAAAAATACATCATACAACAAACGGATGTAGGAATTATTAGGACACGAAAATATATACATACCTGGAATATTTTTTTGCTCGAAAATGAATTCAGGTTTTTGAATATTACGCAAACACAGCGCTAAACTCTTTCCTTAACGCAACTCATATAATTTTACATGATTCGATCTTTTAATAAATATCTCTTCCAAACTTTACTGCTTCAATCCCATTTTAACGATTTCAAGATCAAATTGACTAATATATAGTTTACAGTGATATTTATCTTGTTAAGATACAGTGATTAAACAGAAGTAAAATATTTTATTTTTTAGAAGCGAATTTTATTCATGAATCACGATAGGAAAAAATAAGATTATCTAGTAAGAAGCTTAAGATGAAATAATGAAGATTCCGCACAGAAACAGTAAAAGGTGCAGTGTGGTTACAGCATCGGACTCCAGATCGGAGGGTTTGGGTTCAATGCTCGACAACACCAAACACTCTCCGAGTACACACGAAGTACATGCTCGTTAAATCAGTGGGTCCGAAAGTCGTGAGGGTCGTCGCAGCAGAAACCACGGGTACAGGGGGCTGGAGAATATATTCCCCTCCCCCTCCAGTTCCATGCCTAAATTGTGGACGTGGAGATAGGTGGTGTCGCCATCTATCGTGTAGAAGTCCAACCTGCCTCAGGTTCTGGCAACTTTCATTCCTTCCCTTCGGGAAGGACACGACAACAACAACACCAATTGAAATTAAAATGGAAATCACAGGAAAAAATCAATTTTCTACTAAAATCCGTTTATAAAAATTAGATGACTAAAAATTTTACCATCAATTTAAAAATAAGAAACATTTTCTGTGGAGCTTATAGACCTTGACAGTCTCGACATACAATATAAATTTCTCTATTCGAATGCATTACATTCTACAAAATGCTTTCAATTGAATGAAATCAAGTTTATTAATTTAAAATCATTGAATAAATTATTAACTAAATGAAATCAGATTTTTCTCAATCGAAATCAAAGCGTCTACCAGCTTTGCAATAGATTACAGGTTCAAAGGCGTTATGATAAAACAGCTATAGAACTAAATATTTCCCCGGATGAAGAGGGATTTAGCTGGAGATGAAATGTTGTATGGAAACATAAGTAGAAAAAATAAATTGGGAAGAAATCCGAATACAAATTTTAAGTCTGCATTAGCAATATACAATTCGTATTATGCAAAAAGATTCTAATCCTGTAGAGAAGTATATTAACAATTTTTCTTTCTATAATGTACACTTCTGCATAGCAAACGTTATAAATTATATAATAGCGCTTCTATCATCAGTTGAAGACACAAAGTTTGAGTACTCACTTGCAAAAGGGAACTGTTCTCGAAGTAATAAGCTGAAGGCCGGCCCTCCAAGGTACTAAAAGCTACGTTACCACCTGTGAGGGGAGAAATGTCACTAAATTCCGATGTACACAAAGCTTTTGTTTCATCATCGTACGTCACAGATGTTGAGTCAATTAATCCATAAGTTTGTTGGCAGGTAGCACTATAATATTGATATGGTATCCAATCACCACCGGGACGTGTCCTCTTGTAGATGGCGAAACTCTCGGGACGACTGGTGTAAAATTTCAGACGGACGTATGTTATATCGAAAGATTTGCCTATAAAAGATGTTAGTCATTAATATAAGGTTAATGCTGCAACGAGAAGATAAATGTGCTAGTAGTTAATTCTAGCAAAAATTACGTAATAGAAAATTAGTAGTTCTTGCGATGGTCCTCTGATTGTTATTGATAAAATGTGTTATAAACGTAAATTGATAAAATGATTTTACGATTTCAGAAATTACTGTTAATTGACTGGTATATGTGGTTATAAAATCAAAGAAAACAATTGAAAATTGCGATTACCAAGGTTGTACTTTTTTGTTCAAGTAACATTCAAAATTTTTTTAAAAAACTGAGACTTTTCGTAGCAATATCAAAATTTTTGTACAACAGACGCTTACTCCCATTACAAAAAATATTTATTTGAAAATATTAATGATATTTAATAATTTATGATATTTAATAAAACTGAAGATTGTGTATGATGTCTATCGTTTCAACAGACTACATCAGGGGTGTCAAACTCGCGGCCCGCAACGAGCATTTTTGCGGCCCGTCCAATATATTGGCATAAAATAATATATAAAGAAATATCAAAATTTTTCTCGAAACAGGAGAGATAGTAGGAGAGAAGAGATGTCAAGTGTCAGGACATAAATATTAAATTTTCTTGTTCTTTTATATATGTTTACTATAATGCATTATTCGAAATAAACATATATTTCTATGAATATTGATTTTCTCGAGGCCCACCTTAAGTTAAACCTTGTTTATTCAGCCCAAGTTAGCCTTTGAGTTTGACACCCCTGGACTACATGATGAAAATGTTATTAAAAGTTCTATATGAATTGTGGAAACATTTTTTTTTTTAAATTTTTTTTATCGAAATATTTGTTGAACTGTGGTATCACTGGATTCTGATAAGAGAAATTTTGGTCTTCATTTTAATTATATAAACTTAAAATATACGAGATGTAATGTATTCAGACATAAAATTTCCTTTGTTAATACTTATGAACAAAACTAATATCAACGGAAACATAAAATAGTAGTATTCTTAAACAGAATTAATTACACTCCCATCGATACGTGATAAATATATTTGTGTTGCGTTTACAATAAAAATGTTTAATGCTTTTTGTCCATAAACATTTTACTCGTGTTTTCATGATCCCCAATTCGTATATTCTTGGGTGTATGCATAATCCCATGAATGGTGGCACTGTTTTGAAATACAATTAAACCATACATCTAGGACAAGAAAAACGACCCGCCTCCGTATACAAATAAAAATAAAAACAGTTCGATTGATCATCAATTGAAAGCATGATTCACAAACCAAATGTAAAACAAAAGAGAACAGTAATACGTCATTAGTTCTTAAATCGATTTTAAAAAGCCTACGCAAATATCAAAGAAGTCACTGAATTCGACGCGCATGTTATAAAAGTAATATTAGTTCAAAAAGCAACAGCAAAAATATTTATTAGAAAAGGGGAAAAAACATCAAAAGAATCAATAATTTCATCTAAATAACAATGAAGAAATTTTAAGCATGTTTATAAACGAACTAAACCATTCTTATATTAGTTTGCTTTCTTCTCAGAACTAAACTCAGTGGAGCGACAGCCCATCAGGGAAAAGGCCTGCTGTGCCCATCTCAGGTGTACGTGAATTTGGGCACTGAGGTACATGAGCGCGATGTTCCGGTCAGGTGGTCAGTCTGACGAGAAAACCCCCAGTGCCTAGTTTCTAAGCAAGCTTGATACTCATTTATCGATCCACTGAAGTTATGAAAGGCTGAGTCAACCTTGCCCAGCCCAGGATTTGAACCCCAGATCTGTGGCGTGGAAGCGTGATAAGCTACCACTCAGCCGCTGGGCTTCTTTTCTTTTTTTACTTTGAATAATACACCTAAATAAAATCTTCCGGATAAGTATTTCGCACTTAATCAGAAGAAAGTGCGATTAAAAACTCGATAAACGCGGGCATTGTGTGGATAACAAGTCCCACAATCATTTATTTGAATTCTAATAAAAGAATGTAGTTAAATATTAAAATAGAAATAAATATATAAGAAATGTTTTATATACTGTGTTAGTAGAGACAGGATATATGAAAGTTTTACTTTCAAATTTTGTAGAAATATTTTCAATTGCATTCTAAAATTATTTCTATTAAGATAAGATGCTAGATTTTTCAATAAAATCTAAGATAACACCAAACATGTAAAAGTAAAACACATGCACCCACATTTTAAGGCATTAGTTTCAAGGACCTTGTCCTCGATAGTGGGACTGGTCTCGTTCTAGAATCGGCTTCAATAAGATCATGATCCGAATACTTTAAACCAATGACACTCAACCTGCGGCCCACCGAGCCTTTTTACGTGGCCCGGCCATGGCCCATTGTATGCGGCCCGCCTGAAATAGCTGACATATGTATGCGGCCCAGCAGAAAAAAAGGTTGAATACCCCTACTTTAAACTGTCAAATGTGTATATAGTATATACACACATTTGATAATAATATATTCTCTGTAAAACGGGAGATTTCGAAATGTATGCCAACTGGAAACATTGGCAAGACTTGATAATTCTGTCATGTCCGTCGTCCTGTCTAGGCCTACCACCAGACATCCTAATTTGGGCGAAAGGTGGCAGTCAATTTGTGCCTAGGTTTGCGACACTGAGTTGCACACATGTATGTGTTACGTGTTACCGTTTGAATAAGTATTTGACAACATATGCTATATACTGTCCACTTAAAAGGGTCGTATGTGAGACCTTTTGTGGATTAGGGTCCAGTTAAGAAGTCTTAAGTCATTGAGCATACATTTCCCATTTTATTTTTACCCCATACTCGAAATATATTAACATTTTTATGGCATAGGATTACGTTTTATGTGTGTTTAGGACTTCTTACATGTTATTAAAAATTAAAAGCTTTAGAAATGACTTTTGTACATGTAAAGAAAGTGTGGACAAAATACAAATGTAACGAAATTTTTTTAGTTCAGCTCACGTATATCACTGGAAATTACAAGATTAAATGAGAATAAATTTTAATTACACAAAATAGATTAATTACATAAAATTTGTTTTGCTCTTTTTGTTGCATTCACCTATCAAACTTAGTGCGATATTTAAATTATACTGTGAAAAAATGCAACAAATATTACGACATCTACAAACCTAGATTTTTATTTAGTAATTTCGTTAGTAATATTTCAGACGTGAATTAAATTACCAAATAATTACCTTTATGCGCTTTTTATCAGTTTTCTTTTAAGTTTTTATCTCAAATGTTTAACTCAAAATAGATTTAGAATTTATATTTAGATTTGAAAATATTAAACAATATTGATTTGAAAATATTCTGATAATAATATTCCCAACTTAACATTAAAGAAAGCTTTATTTTAGAGTCAAGCATTATAAAAAAAAAAAAAAATTAATCCATGTAAAAAAATTGCAGCAACCAGATAGCTCTATCTTAATACGTTTTTGCAAGACTCAAAGGGAATTTGAAACTGTTCGAGAATTCGACCTTTTCTTTTCTCAAGAAAAAGGGAAACTAGTTCTTAGGACCACCCACTAGAGGGGGGGAATATACACAGTAATGAATTTTCTCAGAGACAGTTTTTGCACCATTTCGAAAGAAAAATCTCCACCCTGTTTCACTCTGCAAAAATCCCGTTTGTGGGGAAAATGTAA
This sequence comes from Trichonephila inaurata madagascariensis, assembly GCA_019973955.1. Lineage (NCBI taxonomy): Eukaryota > Metazoa > Arthropoda > Arachnida > Araneae > Nephilidae > Trichonephila > Trichonephila inaurata. Next base: position 626,584 of record BMAV01023599.1, read on the forward strand.
CTTATCGAAGAATATTTCTGCAGAAAAAAATTGCATATAATAAAGGAGACTTTTTTTTTTACCGTAATATTTAAGCAATACACATACATATAGGAACATAACTTGTACTCACAAGCGAGAATCTATAAGTGAATATCAGAAAAATTCTGCATATCAACGTCAAAACAATCTGACATTCAAAACTTGACAGATTGCTTTGTTTGAACCTTAAGTTCACACATTTTTCACATCGTATATAATCGTTTCTTCTTTTCCTTTACAGAGCTTTGAACTATACATCAGCGTTTATTAATGTGCCCCAAAGCAGGGGTGTCCAACCCGCGAGATTCTTTACAACTTTACAAGATTCGACTATTTTGTACAATATTTCTACTATTAGCTCACAATCTCTATACATTTATTTATTTATCTTGGTGGAATTTTCAAGCGTTCATAAAATACATTTTAAAGAGCTCAATTGAGCTGAAATTTTACATACAGGATTATTTTGGATGACAATACAATAATATAATAATTAATTAAAATTAATTGATTAAAACTAATTATTTAAAGAATTACAAATACAACCACGTTGGCATCATTTTTGGCGAGTTAGAGACCCTTTTGGCGACTTATGTCTAAACTTGAAAAGGTTTTATTCGCACGTGTTAAAGTATTCAGTACTGAAATTTTATATAGGCGATTGTGTTTTGGATGACAATACGATACTTTAATGATAATTAATAAAAATTAATTACCACTTAATGTTGGGATTCTGTCATATGTATATACATATTTATATTAATTGTAATTATTCAACAAAAAGTAGCTAAAACAAAATTTTTCTTTGTTGATCTAAGTAGGAATTGACTTAAAATTTTTTTTTTATATTACTTGTTTTGTTTAAAGAGATTTTTTTTTGTTTTTGTAAGAAACAAATCTCAAAACTGTTTATTATTTTATTACGTTGCTTCTGTTATTGCAAATCTCTCTCTCTTTTTTTTTTTTTATAAATTGAAATTTA
>BMAV01023599.1:627686-641010 GCA_019973955.1 Trichonephila inaurata madagascariensis
TTATTTTTTTTTTTTTTTTTTTTTTTTTAAATAAAAAAATCTACTATTTGTTTTTTTTTTTTTTACGTTGCTTCTGTTATTGCAAATCTCTCTCTCTTTTTTTTTTTTTCTAAATTGAAATTGATCAAACAAAAATCATGCTCAAACTTAAAGCACGAAAATCTGCAACATCAATTACGATACGCAAATACACATGCATTGAGATCGACTTGCAAAAACTAAGTGAAAGAGTTGAGAAACAGATATCTCACTAATTAAATAAGTTACACATTATTTAATCATTGCATTATTATTATTATATTATCGATGTTTGTATACATGAAAAATAATGAAAACAATAATAATATATCAGTTTGTTTTAAATTTTCACTCCAACAAATATTCGTAATGGATCCAAATCTAATATAAAGATATATACATTTTATATGCGGCCCGCGGGATTGTAAAGTTCTTCCGAAGTGGCCCGCGAGGTCATTTGGGTTGACCACCCCTGATCTATAGGAAAATTTGGAAATCTTTGGCAAATTACATATTGTTCCAGTACAATTTAACTCGTTATCAAGTCATAAACAAAGCATAATAATCAGGAGTGTAGCTACTCCCTTTCATTGACATAAAGCTATGCTGGTTTCGTAATTGAGAACCACGATAAAATGACGAGGATAACAACTGCCGACCATTAACGACTCATAAGATATTATTAAACAGCAAAAGCCTCACTATTACTATTTACGATGACTTCCGGTGGAATAGTTATTTTTTTTTTCAATCGATTTGAATATCTGAAAACTAAACTAAACTCAACAGCGCAACAATCCAAAGAGGGCCAATGTGCTTACTGTGCCCTACTCAATAAATGACCTTGGGCACTGAGGTGCATGAGCAGGTGTTCCGGTCAGTCTAACGCAACACCCCCAGTGTTTAGTTCCCAAGCAAACTTGACACTCATTTTATCGACGCACTGAAGGAATGAAAGGCTGAATCGACCTTGCCCAGCCAGAGGTTTGAGCCCCGGACCTATGACATGGAAGCGCGATTAGATATCACCGGCCACGAAGTTCTGACATGGCTATTGTATTACTTCAGCCCTCATTCGTATATAATAAAAAAAGAGAACGATAATCCTTTTAAGATGATTCTCTGTTATTGTTTTTTTTTTTATAAATTTACTTCAAGCACCATTACTCTCATAAATTTGGTTCTAATAGATTAAGTGAATTTCCTATTTTTTTAAAAAAAAAAAAAAACGTTTCTTTCACGATTATTTTACAGATAATTGAAAAATCAAGAATTCGTCGGTAATTGAATGCTTGTAAAATTCATGTTCAGTGATTAAAACATAAATCTTCGAAATTAAACTAAAAATATCAGATTTATTCAGGAACGAAAAATATTAGAATTTTCCAGACTTAAGACGAAAAAGCTTAATATGAAATATGATCCAACGCAAACACAGAAAAACTAATATTTCGTATAGAATGAAAAGAACGATTACCGAAGTAATAAATAAAAATAATGGCAATTTGTTACTGTATGAAAATCATTTTGCCCTAAAGCATGTCAAGTAGGAAACCAAATTAGGAAGAAATAGTTTAAAGGTCACCAAATAAAAACGCCGGCTTTTAACAATTGTTTTAAAATTTTGTATAATTTCACCTTTTTTACTTTGTCCTTTCTTGGAGCACCCGTGAACGTCGCTGAAAGTTAATCAATTGGTAATCTGTGCAATAATCAATCAATAGGGAGAACAAATAATTATTAGTTTTATTTATATTCAATAAAAAAAAAGAATTAAGAGAAATATTTCCTTGTAATATATATTTTGAATTCACTATATTGAAGAAAGTAGACATGAGTGGTGACAAAAATCATACATATTGACTTTCTTCCTTGTATCTGTACCAATAAAAGAACATGTGAGAGAATGCGATTCCGTAGAAAAACAGCGTGAAATTAGGCACACATTTTAGATTTTTTTAAAATTTCAATTTTGGAGTGATTCTTCATGGCGATATGGCGTCACGTCTTCTGGAGGCAATAAATGGATCTTGCATGTTTTTTTTGGGGGGGAAGGGGTGTCAGTCTTCTTTTTCAGGCCTCATAATATATCTTTAGGTACTTATAGTTTGTACAGATCATGGGTTGGTGACTGCCAGTAGCGCATACAGGAATTTTTTTAAAAAATGGGTGGGGGGCAGGGTCGAAAGTCCACCATCCTTGTATCATGCTCCTTTTAATTTTGTCGATTTTCGGGAACAAAAAACAGTAATAAACTAATTATTCAATAAATAATTAGCATTGATTAATAAAATTGATCATTAATAACAAATACTTAATTCAGTTTTAAGTACTATATACTTAGAATTATAATCAATCAGAAAAAAATCAAGGGCTTTGGGTGGTGTCCGGACCCCCCTCCCCTTCCCCTTGTGTGCGCCACTGGTGACTGCTTCTCCGAATCGTCCCAACATGAACATTAACGATATTATCAATCCACAGTTGTCTCTGGGCTTACATCCATCTAATGTAATCTATGAAACAGAAGTATATTTGCCAGCCCAACAGTAAATGAAATGTAATTTTTTTATCCCGAGAATTAATTCATCAGACAAAAATATCAATAGAATGCTGAAAACCAAGGCGATTTTTTTTTTTCTTTCTTTTTTTTCATAGCATGATTGTTTGGTCAACAAAGTTTTTGTTATAAAAAAAAATACTTTCTGTTGAAAAAAAGACTATTGCTTTTTTTTTTCATATTTTCATCATTGTAATAAAGTAGTAAAAAAAATCAAACAAACAATATAATAAAAGAAAATAGCTTTAAATTCTAACTAATTGCTACTAACAGATTGACTATGGGAAACAATGTCCCCTATTTATCTCAGCAAACAATATAAAATAGAATTTGGCGTGTTTTCTACATGTTGCCATATTTGACTTCATGGTTCTTTAAACTGATAAGTACTCACTCATCTTTACTTCAGACGAACAGTTAAACATTATTTAGTAAGAAAAGTTTCACTCAAGCTATGGATGAATAGATGCATTTTCAAAGTGATTTTCTCATATTTCTTTCTGGATTTCTTTAAAAGTTAGTGATATTAAAATTTTTCATCACATGGCATCATGATTTAACTTTGCTTCTGACAATCGGTTTTTAATGTGTTTTTTTTAGAGATCATATACATTCACATCCAACACATTTTTTATACGTATGATATATACTTTGCTTATCTCTGAAGTTGTTTATCATATTTATTCATTTGGTTGTTCTTTGTAGCAAAATTACAATTCCTTTTTAAATGAAATATTACAAAAAGAGTATGCTTTCAAGAATTAATTTTTAGTTTCGCAACACGGTTTTGTGTGTTCTGTTTTGCCTATTTTACCTGCTTTGAATGTCTTTGAATTTTAGTTAATGCTAATATAATTTCTTCTCTAGTTAAAAGCTTCTTGGTGTAATATTACTTAAAAGATTATTTTAAAAAATGCTTTACGATCTAACCAATTTTTATTATTATTTTTTTTTTATCTATTTTAGATCATTTGTCCTAGAGTCTGTAGTACTGAAACCCATTACTGTTGCTATTAGTTTTCTGTTATAAATCATATTCATATTTTCCTTTAATCATTTATTACATCTTTTTCGGGTGTTAACTTTAGATTCAAATATACATTTCCGTTAAATTATTCTTTTATTTGGGGCCTAAATACAGTTAATTGAAAATTATATAATAGGTATGTACTTGTTAAAAATTCTTTTAAATTTGTGGATACACTATCCAGCACCGAAGTACACCCTCATTCAAAAAATGATATGCTCGTTAGCTGAATCATATTTTTAAAAATTGAATGCGTGTGAAGAACGCATATTCATACTAGTATTAAATAACTATTTACCGTAAAATCCGGTGTATAACGCGCACTCTTAACACACACAAAATAATATCGAAACTTAAGGGTGCGCGTTATACGCCGGGGGTATAAAAACGATAGTTTTTAAAATAACAAAAGAGATGAGCATAAAAAAAAATTACTTCTAGATATATAGAAACTGTTTATTTATAAGAAATGCTTGCCTTATGAACTAAAATAGTTGTAGTTCTAGAATTATACTATTTTTTCAAAAGTCTGGGATAATACCTAGAATAAATGACTTCGAAACATAAGAGCAATGTATACTAATAATTCAGATGTCTTCGTAAAAAAGAGGGTGCGCGTTATACGGCGAATATACCTCAAAATTAAAAAATTCAGGTTGCAAGTATAGGCGCGCGTTATAAGCCGGATTTCACGGTAAATGGAAAATGTATGTTAAAAGATTGACGGAGAATCTGGTAAACCGTTTGTTGTCGGCGAATTTAAATATCAAAGACATGTCTTATTGGCGACTTCACACAAAATTTTCTTGCCTAGAATAATGCTCCATAGTTGTTTTTATATTTCATTGTGAAATATTTTCTTACGAATTATGATGCAAATACTTATAGAGGCAGAAAATATTTCTTGCATCGTTCGAAATAGTTACGATGTCTCTCTAAATACGCGTTTTACTTGGGGAAAAAAACATACTAATATTTCTCGCCTTTCATTTTCTGTTTTAAAAAAGAGGAGACACGTACAAGTGCTGGCATTTTAAACCATAGAACAACATGATTTACTTCACCTTAACTTTGAAAGTAAAACGCACCCCACCCAAAAACTCTTTCCATATAAATAATGCGTTCCAAGAAACGGGAGTTCTTGAAAAGGGTCACGTCCCCATGCAAGTTGGGGAAAAAGGGAAGATAAAAGATAGACAAAAAAAAAAAAAAAAAAGCGTTAGATTGTTAACAACAAAGCTGTGCATTCACAGACAAAACTTTGATTTAATCATTGCTTTCGAGCTATTGGGTGACAGTAACTATTTCATAAAATCACATTCCTAGCTGTTTTTCAGATCTCAAAAAATTTTACTATTTTTGTAAAACAAAAGTAATACATACAAAAAATAGAAAGAGTACAACCTTTTTATACACATAAATAAAAAGGAAATCTGTCACAATTCCAGTTTTTATTTTGTGACGGATCTATTCGCGTTCCTTCAATTAATCCGCATGGGAAATCTTCAGGCTATCAATTCGCGTTATTCACAACCAACCCTCCGGAAGAGAGAATCGTGATATTTAAATTTGATATATATAGTCGAAGTTTTCTAGCTTGAATAGAGCGTAGGAGAAGAGATATACTCGAATCAGGTGAGATTGCTACTGAAGGTATTATATTTGAATTGTTATTAAGAAATCATTAGGAGGAAGTTTTAAAGTGATGATTGAGATTGAATTGACATTAGATTAAGTCGAATGATAAGTTAGATCCTCTTATTAAGGTAAGAATCAAGTTTGATAGTCTCCTAATCGTTCCTGTTTTACCGTCGTTGTTCCACTTTCACGGTTAGCATTGATTACTATTATTAGTTGAAAATGTGTATTTTCATTGTGTGTGATAAATAAATAGATTAATTGGATCATGTCGAGTGTTTCTTCCTTACCTCCCACACATCTGGATGTCCGAGAGAGATGTGCTAGCCTTTTCGAATTTGAACAGGCAACATTTTTTTAAAATTCTAATTATTAATTTCAAGATCAAAAATACAACCGTTTTAACTAAAAAAATATTTAATTAAAATGCTCTTAACGAAAGCATTTATTCATATATTGTTTATTTCAAAATTGTTGTGGTACGATGTATGTTTGAATGAAATCGTATTATATATATAATTTAAATTGTATTTTTATCATTAACTGTTTCTTCGCATGTTCATTAATATACATACTATAATTAATTTCCATTATTCTTATTATTGTTTACAAATTCTACTAATGTGTATTTTGTGTAAAATAATTAGTTTTACTGTCATAACTTTTACCAACGCCATCGACAATATTTATCTCTTAGGCGATGGTAACATTTTTGTTTTGAGTTATTTGTGTGATAGAATTTGTGTGGAATGTTCAGTTGCTGCACTATCTCTGGTTGGGAGAGGTTAGCCGCACAAAACAGCTGGCATATATTTGTTTAAATCTTTTTACGCAAAATTAAAATTGCTGAGTTTTAAAACTAAGAGTCTTTATTAGTCCGGTATGGCAGACAATTTATATAACCCTCTCCCGGAAAAAAGAATTCGGAGGTCATCTTATAGGACGCATACCATAAAAATTAGATTAGAATTTATATAAATTAAAACCATTATAAAACAAGCTACTTACCCCCTCGACCCCACCCCTGTGATTAAAACAATACTTATTGTAAGATACACAGGCCAGCTGTTAGATAAATCAATTAGAAAAATGAGATAAGTTTTCTATTCATCATCAAAAAAGAAGATGACTACCTGACTTAAAATAAATACCTTAACTCTGAACTAAATTTTAATCGTAATACTTTAAACTTCATATTAAAATTTCGTGTACCACAAAAAATGATCACACACACACAGATCTAAATTAAATTCATAGACCATTGATAGTTGGGGGGGAGAGTCGTCAAATAGAAAAAATACATGCTATAAAATATAAAACTCGGATGAAAATTTAAGCCTCGTCTTATCAGTAGATATATCGTGTCCATATATTTTTCTTTGTAACAATCTTTTGAATGTATTAGTGTTAACAGTCAAGTGTGTGCTAGTGAGTGAATGAATATAACGTCAGATACACGAGGACTTTTGATACCGAACCTCGTAATTTTGAAAAATGGTCAAGTGACGAGGACAACACCTGAGCTGGCACCCCCTCTCCTAACTTCCACACCACAACAACGGGATGACGTTTGAGCTCTCGACAGATTTAAAGTGCATTATCTGCTCTACACAGTAGGGTCGCAATTTTGATCGAAAGTCAAGAGATGAGGACGATATCTGAGTTGGGGTATGGTGTTTAGTTATAAACAATAAAAAAATTGCCTTTCTTTAAAGCATTTAGGGTTAAAAAATATGGCCGCTTTCGGGGTTAATTTCCAATTATAACATTTTTCCATCAATTACCCTGTGGCGGTATGATATCGATATAAACATTAATAGCCAGCACGCGACGACGATAAAATATTCATTTTCGGAACAGAAGGAACCCAGATCGAATCTTAACCAATTTTCAACCCCAATTTTGTTTTATACCAAGTACTGTGGCGCTCTCAAAGGGCTCCCCGAATCTGGATCCATCCCCCATAGCTCTTGATTTTGTTTCGATTGGTTACAATCCTAAATATATAGTACATAAAATTTAATTAAGTATTTTCTTAATTAATTTTATTAATGAACGCTAATTATTTGTCCAATAATTAATCTTTTACTGTTTTTTGATCCCGAAATCGACAAAATCAAAAGAATATGTTGGGTAGAGTATTGGAGCCTGATACGAAAATGGTGGACTTCCGACCCTGGCCGGGGGGGCCCTTCCTGAAAAATTCATGTGTGCGCTAGTGACTGATCATGCATCCTTTTTCATTCATTAAGATGATTTTCTTATACCATATTTATTGTTTCAAGGGGCTCAAATCTCTTTTTGGCATTTCTTTCGTTATTATATAATAATCTTGTACTATATCTTAATTATATATTAGTGTGATTTCGGTTCAAATCATACATACATTGTCCAATCAGAGGACGGCACAAAAGGTAAGAATTTTCTTTTTTACCAATAGTATACTTGTCCTTACGCGAATTACAGAAATTAAGTTCGCCACTGTTGTATAATGTTCCTGAATAATCCTGAAACTTACCTCCATTTCAGTAAACTAAAAAATATTAGGTAGAAACTGGTCTATAATTTTAAGGTAAGGTATATAACAAATATTGATCCAGATTAAAGTAACTCTCATGTTCGGCTTACATATCAAACATAACGTAAGTTAATCAACAGGAAATAAAAATTTTGGATAAAAAAATTTTCAAAAAAGACATACAAGATATATACAGACGATCATTTTATTTTATTCTGTTCATATAGTAGAAAAATTAAATCGAATGTTTTTCCCCTTACAGTTTTACGCATATAACAAATTGTAATAAAAGACCGAAAAAGCTTAGGATGAGTTTATTTAAACTAATAATCATTATATTCGAATATTTGAAGTTATTCTTATAATATTTATGAAAAAAATAGAGTAATAATTCTTTTAAGATTGAAATAAGTAAAAAAAGCATGAATGGATGAGATAAGATATAATTATTTTACGAAAACTGAAGCACTTAAAAAACTTTTTTATGTATACTACATTTTGTCTGATAATAGCATCATTTCATCGCTTGATAGGTTTTTAGATACTGTTGATATAAATTATAATCTAACTTGATTATCTAACTTGTTTTGCAAAGGGACGTGAGACGAACCATTAAGCTGAGCTATGATGACTCACAGATCCCGCGAAATTACTGTTCCGATAAGACACTTCGAGAGGGAACAGGGATTAATATCAGGTTTATGTTCTTAAAAGGAATTTTTAGTGAAAAAATAGAATTCAGAATAAATATCCAAAGCTAGACGTATTTCTGGAAATTTTAATTTTCAAAGGAAACAAGCATAAATCTAATATAAAAAATTACATAAGATGTATTGCGTTTTCACTCCTAAAATTTTCTCAGCCCCTTATCTTTTTCGTTGTTTGTGTTTTTTTTAATACATATTAAATAAGTTTAGAATAATTTACAATTTTGTTAAAGTAGAACGTAGCCCCCCCCCCCCCCATCTGTTTTCAAATTAGCAAATTAAGGTAATATCGGACAAAAAAACTAACAAAATGAGCTAAAATTTGGAAATACTGAATATTGATATGGGTAAATAAGAATTTGTGATATATATACATTAACTTTCAAATCTTTTTATGTAGCATTTTTTATAATTTGAATGTCACTTCAAAAAGAAAAAAAATTTAAAAATTGCATATCTTATATATACGTAGGTATATTTCTTTACCAGCTTATATTCAAAAACATTGCCATATATATATATATATATATTTCTACTTTTTAAAAACTTATCTCAATTTTTCTCCCGCGCTAACAATAACACATTTCTGCTTTAATAAAAGGATTTATCTATGGTAAGCGGGGTCCAATTGCAAATGGGAAATATTTAAATTGCTGCATTCTCAACAAATTGTGTGGCTAGTCACTTCAACTATCTCTTTTTCCTATAGCAAAGCGGTTCTTAAATTGTGTGTCTCCTGTCTTTGTTGTCCTTAAACTGTCTTTGTTGTAATTAATAGTCTGCGGACCCCCGGGGTCCCCAGTGCTTTTCTAGGGGTTCGCGAAAGTCTTTTATTGAATGTTAAGATCTCCCTCTTTTATAGACTCTGAAATGCCTCGAGGAAAAAGTGAAATATGTGCCATTCTAGATTAGATCACTAAACTGGCTTCCAATGAAAAAATTCTACTAGAACATGTATTTCGAACAAGAATAATAATTCAATTTTTTTATATTATTCAATTTATCATTATAAAAAGCTGTCGTTCAACAAAATATAGTCCACTAAGTAGATACCATTAGTAAAACAAACTTCCCAAGTTCTATCGCGCATTTTTTTACCTAGAATACAGTGTCACAGTGGAAATGAATCAATTATACTATACAATATTATTATGTGTCTATGGGTTTCACACATTACATAGTATTTGCTTATTTGCTCATAAAAAAAAATTCATTCGATTTTTGAACTTAGTACAGAGCAGACACCATGAAACGATGGATCATAGAAAAGATCTTACCCCAGATGAAATTGATAATTTCTTGAGAGAGCTTTCTGAAAATGAGAGAGAGAGAGAGAATTGGCTTTAATTTAGATTCCGATGAAGACATAAGATTGAATGAAAATGACTGCGAAGAATCTGAAGAAAGTGCAGATGTAATTGATAATATGCCAGTAAATCCTGATATATATTCCGCTAGGGATGGCATAGAATGGATACCGCATAATAGTAATGTTTCTGGCAGATTTGCGACTCGAAATGTTTTGCGACAAAGCAGTGGTCCAACAAGCTTCGCGAAACATAATGTCAACGTCGTTTTTTTAAGATATAAAGGGTCATAATATATTATATAAATACATGAAATAATATTAAAAAGTCTTAAAACTAAGCCTTACTGAACAGTAGTCCTGCAATTATTTAATTAAAACATTTACTTTATATATTTTGCATCGCGGTGTCAAAATGGCACCGGTGGACGTTTAAGGGTAATCGAAATCCCAGACGTTTCAGGTTTAAGAACTGAATTCACATAGTCAAGATTATTATTGAGGAATATTTAAATCACTCAATTATTTCATGGGAATCAGCGTGGGGTGTTCAAATTCTTGTGGTTCTGTGATGTCAGTCTGATACACAAAGGGACGCGCGGTGATCGAAAGATAAAGAACCGCTGCTATATCTAGTTCTTAGCTAGTATCTTAGTTTCTCCCAAAATACATTCGAGATTTGAAAAAGATGGTGAAAAATGAGCCATCTTAAAAAGATGGCACAGCTTTTCTTAAGGTATCTCACAGGGGTGTTTATTTTGTCTCGAGGGGTGAAAATTTAAATAATTTTCAAATAGGTATATATATATCTTTTAAATTTAAATTAAATAATTCGAATCTTTTACACATTATTTACAAGGGATTGTGGCTTCAAAAAAGTACAAAATGTTTGAAATATAATCATTTAAAAAATTATAAGCATATGAAAATTCTGTAATAAATATTAAGTAATTTTTCCGTTGCGCACGCTATTTTCTAAAATAGTAGCCTCTGATGTAAAAATTTTTATAGAATTACAAAATGTATCACTCTTTAAATCCTACATCATTTAAGAATAATATATATTTTGTATTTCAAAATATTTGAAAAATATTGAAATTTTTAAAAAAAAAAATTTGAAAATGCAATTTTTTTATTTTTTAAAAAATATAATTTATTATTGTATTTATATAAAAATACTACAGTGTAATAAGGATACATTTAACTCTATAAATCAACTTATAGCTAGTAATTAAAGCGACTATTTTAGAAAATAGAGTGCGCAAAGCAAAAATTACTTAATATTTGTTACAAAATTATTTCTTATTTTCATAAGCTTATAATTTTTCAAATTATGATTATATTTTAAACATTTTACACTTTTCTGAAACCTCATTCCTTTATAAATAATGTATAAACGATTTGAATTATTTAACTTAAATTTAAAAAAATGATACCTGTTTGAAAATTGTTTAAATTTTCAGCCCTCTAGAGAAATTTAACACCCCTGAGACCCCTTAACGATGAAAATTGTTTTCTCTCCCTTTTGCAGAAAAGGAGGCATGTTAGAAATATCCTCTACGTGATAATTATTACATAGAATCAAACAAAATGCCATACAAAGTGTTAGCTTTCGAGGAACAGCGGCGTTTTCCTAACCGAGGTCCACAAGAAATAAAATGTATTTCGGGGGCCTATATTAAAACTGAATGAACTAAGGATTCCATGATAAAATGTTATTTTTAAAATTATTTAATTATAGTTTAAAGGATAATTCATTAAAACAGAATCGGGAACAAGTGAGAACATTTATTCTAAAATAGTATTTCACAATGGGATTTCCCAGAGGCTTTGAAGGGTCCACAAGAAAAAAAATATATACACAATATGAATTAAGGGGTTTCTGATAAAATATTATTTATAAAACAATTTTCAATAATAATAAATTTTAAGTAAACAAATGTCAAAGAAAAATCTAAGAATTAGCAGTTAGAAAAACTTATATTTTCCGGGTCATTGTTTTCCTATCATCTTATCTTATGGAATGTGGCTTAAGTTGCGTAACATAGTTGTCCACAAAAATAATGTAATCGTCTTGAGGCAGTAAAAAGTGGTGATCTTCAACTGAATCTCAAAAAATATGAGTGCTACATAATATCAAAACATCAATCACAAGGAATACACTAGTACGAACTATTTAAAAGCTTTAGAAATAAATTTTTATATATTGTTTAAAATAATTTATAATTTTTTTTCTTCTGTTTTTGTGAGTATAAAAATGTTTCAGTTTCATCAACTAAAATTTACAAAATTCGTTATGCACATTTTTTATATTACATTGAAATTGATTATTATCTTTCCATAAAATACAAAAAAAGATTATTTTTAATGCTTAACTATTTAATTAATCGCTTTGATTTCTTATAAATAAATATCTCGTCTAGGAATATTATATATGCATACATCGGGAAGGGGTCTACATATTGACAATTCGAACTAAAAAAAAGGGATGGGCAAAAAAAAAAGGTTAGCAACTTTTGATCTAGAACAGAGGTTCACAAACTTTTTTCAGTATCGACCGACCCCTTTTAAAATTATTTTTTTGATAGATCCTAATATACATTAGCATATAATATGATAATAACACAAATTATTGCACAAAAAACTTAAAGACAACAATTTAACCATGAATATGAACAGAAAATTTAGAAAAAAAAGTTTTTTAGATCTATGCTTTATTTTTGTATACTATATAATCCTCAAAAAATCAAACGAAATTTTACAACAGAGAAAACATTTGCCGTCGACCTTCACCAGACCTTTAAACCTTTTTTTTTATATTTCCATAGACCTCCAAGGGGTCCATTCGTTGAGGGTCTCTCATTTTAATGATAGGATGGACAGACTGCCCCACGAAATTTGCTTTGAATGAACAACTCAGCTTAAATTTGACTAAAAATGAATGATATATATTTCTGCTATATGTCATGCACTAAATCATATTTTATAAATAAAAAATGTATTCCGAAAGCAAAAAATTATTTTTGCCGATTTACAAAACATTTTTTCTCTCTAAAAATGATTCCCACTCTTTTACAAGTTCTGGACTTAATCTTGTTTATATTACTGCTAGGAATACGCAGAGAGAACCAGCTTAGTCTAAAAACGATAATTTTCTGAATTAACGTCATGGACAGGAAAAGGATCTGCTTGAAAGATTGAATCCATCAAAGACTTCTATCTCTTCTTGATTTTATTTGATAATTATACACGGACTAATCATGTATGTGCAAAAATCAAGAAACGTTTGTACTTCAATGTCAACAAGTAATTTAAAAAAAATCGTTTTTCCCAAAATTGACGCGATTAAAGAAAAAAAAAATGCTGACTAATGATTGAAAAAAATTGGAGATTGTCTTTAATTCCTCAAAAATGGGAACTAAATTTAATTAAGAATAACTTATTTTTATAAGTGACTTCTGACAATTTTTCACAAAAATAATTCTTGAAGAATAGCAGAATTAAGAAGATTCTTCTTACAAATGTTTCAAGTATTATTTTATGAAAGATATAT
>BMAV01023599.1:651010-663990 GCA_019973955.1 Trichonephila inaurata madagascariensis
TGGCGCACACAAGGGAGGGGTCCTGGGGGTCTGGACCCCCCCAAAGCACTTGATTTTTTTCCGATTGTTTATAATTCTAAGTACATAAAGCGTAAAATTTAATTAAATATTTGTTATTAATGATTAATTTTATTGATTAATGCTAATTATTTATTCAATAATTAGTGTTTTACTGTGTTTTGTACCTGAAAAACCACAAAATAAAAAATACCATTAAACAATAATGGGCAACTTTCACCCCCGGCCCCCCCCCCCCTTGAAAAATTTCTGTGTGAGCGAATGAACAGAGAAGAGGTCTAAAATGCACACAGTGACGTACAAAGATCTCTGTTATGGGGTTGCATTCTTACATTAATAAAAAATCGTTTAGGAAAAAATCTCTACAGTAAAAATTAAAAATCCTTTGGTCTATGAGAGGGGGAGGTGGAACCCCCGAACCCACTTTTCTACACACCATTGTTCTAATGTGTAAGCATATAACCAGTGCCGGATTACTCATTAAGCTGAGTAAGCGATTGTCTATGGGCCCCACGCTTTTTAAGGGCCCCAAAAAATTAAAAAACCAAATATTTAGCTATTTCTTATTGCAAGAATTGTTTTTTTACAACAGATTCTAATAAATAATTATTGTTTAGTTATGTATTTTTTAATTTGCTGATAATTTGTTATTTTATTTGTGCAATGAAATATATTCCTAAAATGTGTAATAAAATTATTAGGCTACAGGGCCTTGAGAGTTCGACTGCCTAGGGGTCTTTATGTCGTTTTATCCAACAATGCATATAACCAAATATTTAGGTTAGCTTTGTGTTATTTGTGTACAGTTATAGACACTTCATTAAAACTTATGTTGTTTGCAACAATATTTTTTATATTATGCAAATAATTGTAATAATGTTCGTGGGAACTATATTTTTTAATGCAATGTGGTTTGAAAGATGATAATAACCACAGTGGCGTACACAAAGGTGGGGTTTGGAGGTTCAGATCCTTTCCATGGACCAACATTATTTTAATTTTTAGCATAAAGATTATATCTGTGTGCTTTCGTCAGCGGGGGCGGCCCCCGGAAAATGTAGAGCAGGTGAGGAAAGTACTCTTTGTGTGTACGCGCTATTGGATAGCCGAGTATATATCTTGTTCAGTTGTAAATATAAAAAAACGCTTCACAACTAAACATTATCCTTCCTACAAAATGAAATCATTTTTCTCTCGAAGTGAAAAAAATAAAGTTCTGCATTTGAAATTTTCCGTGATTCTAGTTCGATAGGTTAGATGCACACTTTCCAACTTTTTAGAATAACTACTATTACGTTAAAATTTATTATATATGGGTGTTATTAAATGAGTAAGCAATTAAAACAACAGCACCATTTTCTCGTTCTTTTCCTTTACAATTCTTTTGTACACAAACAAAAACAAAACATAATAATTTTAAAAAAAAATTAAATACTTTATTAATAGACACATACATCCTCAATTTATCCTCATTTCTGGAAAGATTAAAAAAATGTTCCACTTTAAGGCTTTTAGACAAATTTTTCTAACTGAGGTTTTCATATATTGCCGCATAGGTTTGTTGTGATATTAAGAACGCCAATAACAACAAAAACCCACACAAAAAATACCTTTCAAGTAATATTTGTGCTGTCGATATTTATCAGACATTTTCTCAATGAAATACATTAAAAAATAAATAACAGAATTCAGTGCGTGACATTGCATTAGTTGAGTAATATTCTTTTATATTTTGTAACCAAGTTCAGCTATTCTGTACTTGCACAAGTGAAATAGTTTCTTATTTCTGAAATTTTTTTCAAACAGGATTGGTACATTTTTCAAAAGTGCATGCTGATCCTATGAAACTTAAATTGTTTTATTTAGTAACAATTCATAACTATTTTTATCAATATATCAAAAGAAACTTAATAAATGATTTTCACTAAATTTATTTCTTTGATCATCAGCGTTTTTGTATATCGATGAATTCGCTCTGTGTTTCAGGCGAAATAATAGTAAAAGTACTGTTGAAAAAAATTATAGAAACGATTTTAACTTCTGAATCCTAGAAAAAACGATCCATATTAACTAATGTCTTATTATCCATCTTTTATACCTTGTACTGAAGCTGATACCGCATTCTTCAGAAACTTTCGTTTTGTTAAAAAAAAATCAATTTTAATTCTCTAACTTCAAATAAATTCGAATTAAAATTAATCAACATTAACCAGTGACATTTAATCTTAGTCTTGAGAGACCCGGGCATAGGGCGACAAATTTTTAGGTTAGCCAAAATTTTCAAAGCGGCAAAAATTTGAAATCAATTTTGTTTTTATCATCTGTAAGACCCAATTTTATTGCTTCTTTTCTTGCTCTGACAGCATCACAATGTCAATATTAAAAGGGTAGAATTATTTTTTTTAAATAATTCATCATGTAAGTAGTAAAATTTAAAATATCTAACAAATAAACTTAACTGAGTGGCGCAACAGCCCATGAGGACCAAGGCCTACTGTGCCTAACTCAATATACGCGACCTTGGGCCCTGAGGTGCATGAGCTGATGTTCCGGTCAGGTGGTAAGTCTAACGCGAAACACCCCAGTGTTCAGCTCCCAAGCAAGCTTGGTACTCCTTTATCGACCCACTGAAGTTATGAAAGGCTGAGTCAACCTTGCCCAATCCGAGGTTTGAACCTCAGAAAGTAAAACATGTTGATGCTGGATGATTTGAAAGAATTTGGAGAACTTTTTTTAACTGCTAGATCTTAAATAAATTTTTCTAACTTTTAATCTGAGAATTATTAATATTATTATTATTATTTTGTTGTAACGGTAATTGCTCGTGTCAATAAAATTCTATCAGAAACACAAAATTTAAACATAATTCATAATTTTATTTCTGAAAAGAATATTGAAGAATTTGTTCATTTAAATCCTTGTAACACTTAAGAAATGGGTCATCGGTCAATTTTTTTTTGTTTTTTTGCTGGCATCATAGTTACATAAAAAAAAGCACAAATAATTTTTTCTTGTTAAGGATAAGTTTTTAACCTTTGCTCAAAGAGAGTAATTGCACTCCCCATCATAAATAAAATTACGAGAGAAATCTGATAATAATTTTCATTACATAGAACTCGTTGATAAGTTTTTTTTCAAAAAACTACTTTCTTTTTTTTTAAAAAAAATTCTATTTCATCGATCTGTTTTCAGTTGAGTTTTTTTTTAAAATTTTTAATAGTTTTTTTAATTATTTTTTTAAAATTTCTGCACAGTTAATGAAAAAGAATATACAGGGAAAATCGCGTAACACCAAACTGAGGGAACTGAAGTATTTTTTCGTGTAAAAGGATATTGCAAAAATAATAATAATAATAATAAATAAATAAAAAACATATATTCAACATAATTAAGTTTATTAGAGTACATCTCATTCACATAGATATGTATACTTGCGCAGTGGCGTAATGGAGATGATTAGGGGGCCCCTGCAAAGTCGGGTTTCGGGCCCCAAGCCGGATCTTAAGAAGGCTATATATTCGGAATCAATCAGGTTTTTGTCCCCTGGAACCCTGCGGGAGTGCACGTTACGCCACTGTATATGTGTATGTATTTAATAAAAATCAATTGAAACAGCGAAAATGAATACATAGTAAGTTACTTGATCAAACAACTCAGAAAAAACTTTATAAAGGCATAAAGTTGTCTATAATGAAAATGAAGTAGCAGACTTTGCGAAAACTGACCACTTTTTAAAAAGAAATGTGTAACGTCCTGTAGTCTTCCGTACTGCATTCGACGTTTTGCTGCTTCATCACGAAGACGACGAAGGGACAGAAAGTCTATTACCGACGCACCTAGTTGCTCCAAACATTGAAGGTTGGTTCCGAAAACCTTTACCCCCCCCACTCCCCCAGTACGTGAAATTTTAAGAGTTAGTACGATGTCCTCACAGTTAACATCTCCAGCATGTTTTAATTAACTGTGACAGCAGGTATAATTTCTGCATCGAAAACATTGCAAGGGGGTGGCCGAGTTATCCGGACTGCCAAGTTATCGACGGCCGAGTTTTCGGGATTCTATTGTATATTCAATTGAAATTTGTAGAATATGGAAGTCTCTATAATGGAGTTGGTAGAAGATAAAATAAAACCATTTTATATGTTTATAAAGAAGAAGCTTTAGCTAAAAAAATAATATTTGGCAGAAATTTATCATGACATGTCTTCATGCTCCTCTGTATTTCGCAACTTCAGATTTAGAATAAAAAAACATGATACAAAAGCAGCAAGGGATCTCAGGTGTGTTTACTTTCTCTAAAGGGCTGAAAATATAAATAATATTCAAATATATATAACTCTTTGAAATTAAAATTAAATAATTCGAATCTTTTACGCATTGGTTTTATAAAGGAATGGGGCTTCAGAACAGTGTAAAATGTTTAATATATAATCATAATTTAAAAAACTATAAGCATATGAAAATAAGAAACATTTCTATAAGAAATATTAGTTAATTTTTACGTTGCGCATGCTATTTTATAAAAATAGTAGCTTTTTTTAATTACTAGCGCAATAAGTTGATTTATAAAGTTAAATGTATCATCAGTACACTGTAGTTGTTACGTCATCAGCGCACTGTAGCGCCATCTGTCAAAAATTTGTAAAAGTAGACATAATCAGGCTGTACCCCGACGAAGGCGGGTGCACAAATAAAGTAGGCTTAGCGTTGCGAAAGTTTGATGATTTTTTATTCTTACCAGTTTACAGTCCACTCAAATATTGAAATAAGAATTAAAATAAGAAAATGAGTAAAAAATCGGAAAATAAAAATAACTCCAACGTAGCTACTGAAGCGAAATTGAATCGCTTAAAAGATTCAATCAAAGGAACTTTAACTAGGTTAGAGACTTTTACCTCGGAGAAGACAGTGTCAAAGGATACTAGTGTCACTGAAATCGAAATAAAGCTGAAAAAAATTGAGCAATTACAGATCAATCTAGATAAAATAGCTGAGGATTATTGTGAAATAGAAACTTCCGAAAGCTTTGAAATCATTCAGCTGGACATTGAAGATATAAATCAACGGATCGAGACAACTGAGGTAGGTCTCAAACTTTTAATGTATTCTTTGAAAAATACTGAAGATGTAAACATTAATTTAAATGACAATGGTAAACATAGTACCGCTTACCTCAAATTCCATTGCCAGAATTTTCTGGTGTAATAGCAGAATTTTCTAATTTCAAAAATCAATTTACTAATTTAATAAGTAATAATGAGCAATTGAATGATTCGCAAAAATTATACTATCTTCGAGCATCTCTAAAAGGAGAAGCAAAGCTCTTGGAGTCGTCTAGCGATAGTTTCGATTCCCTCTTTAAAGCATTAGAAGATCGTTGCGAAAACAAACGGCAGTTAATAGATTCTCATGTTCTTGAGATAATAAATTATGAAAAAATTTATAGCGAATCACCCAAAGAACTGCCGCGCTTTAATGGATTGTATCAATAAAAACATTAGAGCACTTAAAGTTTTGAAATATGAGCAGAATGATCTATTGGATATAATTTTAATAAATATAATTCTTCAAAAAATTGACAAAGAATCTAGAAAACAATTTGAACTTTCGTTGAAAACAGCAGAAGTTCCAACATTTGATTATATTATGAAATTTTTAGAAAAGAGAAGTGCCGTGTTAGAAAACATTACTCGCATTCCTAGTGCGAAAATGATCCATAAAAATACTGCTATGTCAACTAAAGCCAAATCTCTGGTAGTAAATAGTAAAAAAATAACTGTTAAACCTTGTATATTATGTCGAAATTCTCATCCCCTTTATAAATGTATTGCATTTCAGAATATGTCTGTGGAATGCAGAAAGAAATTTGTTAGCAATAACAAACTTTGCATAAATTGCCTCAGACTTCATTCCGGTAACTGCATGTCTAAATACAAATGTACCGTTAGTGGTTGCAAAGGATTACATAATTCGTTGCTACACGATTCTAACGAACTTTGCTCCGCAGTTACAAATCACACTGTAGGGGAAAGGGGGATAGAGACCAATTCGAATCCTACTCGGTTTCAAGGTCAGCCAGAAGTTGCTGTTTTGACTTACGGAAATAAATGTGTTTTATTAAATACATTCATGATTTTCGTTAAGAGTGCTGATGGATATAGAATTAAGTTAAGAGGATTATTGGATAATGCGTCTACGATATGCGTTATGAGAGAAGACATAGCAAGGAAGTTAGGATTTAAATTTACGTCTGCAAACCAATCTATAACAGGCATTAACGGAATTACGCAATCCTCGAAGTATTCGGCAAATATTGAAGTTTCAAATCGGGATTATTCTTTTGTACGCAATGTACAATTTTCACTTTTACCTAAAATTACCGATGCGATTCCTGTATCGAAATTAAATATATCGGATTTAAATATTACATCTTCAATTGAGCTAGCAGATTCTAATTTCCATATGCCAGGTCAAATAAATATATTGATAGGAAGTGAACTATTTTTTGAAATTTTAAACTCAGAACAACATTATTTGTAGGAGGGAAATGTAATTTTACAAAATACAAAATTTGGCTATTTAGTCACAGGTACCCTTCCTCAGTCACAAAACCAAGCCAATTGTTGTTTAATAAATGAACCAAGCTTAGATATAACAGTAAAGAAATTCTTTGAACTGGAATCACTTCCAGATGATTCTAAAGAAATTACTAAAAGTGAAGAAGAAATTTATTGTGAGGAACATTTTGTTAGAACCTATAAAAGAGATAAAACGGGAAGATTTATAGTTCAGTTACCCATAAAGGAAAATGCAAAAACATTATTAGGATATTCCAAAGAGAATGCGGTCAAGCGACTAAATGGTATTTGGGAAAAATTAAACAAAAACAATACAATGGGAACTCTGTATAAAGAATTTATGAGTGAATATGAACTTTTAGGTCATATGGAGGAGATTAAAAATGAAGCATTAGATAAGATTAATTATTACATTCCTCATCATTCCGTATACAAACCAGAAAAGGCATCCACTCCATTGAGAGTTGTCTTCGATACAAGTGCAAAAACAACAAGCGGTTTTTCTCTAAACTCCATCTTACTAAACGGAGGAATTATTCAACAAGATCTCTTTTCCATAGTCAGTAGATTTAGAAAACACGAGTACGCATTTAGTGCAGATATTAAAAAAATGTACAGGCAGATACTTGAGGATCCTAATCAAAGGGATTTACAACGAGTTGTTTGGAAGACCAGTGCAGAGGCTCCAATCAAGACTTATAAACTAACTACAGTAACCTATGGGACAGTTTCTGCACCATTTTTAGCCACCAGGACCTTAAAGGCCTTAGCAGATGAAGAAAAAGCGGAATTTCCTGACGCAGCAGATGTGATTTGTAATGATAGTTATATGGATGATATTCTTTCTGGGGAGTCTACATTAGAGGGTGCTAAAAAACTCCAAACCAGATTATCTCAACTATTACTGAGAGGTGGTTTTGAGCTACACAAATGGGTGTCAAATAGCCCAGAACTGTTGAAAGATTTATCTGCATCTTCCTATGTGTTTGATAAGGAATTTCAGGATGCTCCAGTGAAAACATTAGGTATGCTATGGGATCCAAAGGTGGATTGTCTTACATACAAGGTAAAGATTAGTGACAAAGTCAACTTCTCAAAAAGAGACGTACTTTCAGAAATTTCAAGGCTCTATGACCCTTTGGGTCTGATTGGACCCATTGTTACGAAGGCTAAGATATTTATTCAAGAACTTTGGAAAATAAAATTAGACTGGAGTGAACAGCTACCACCAGATGCAATGGAAGAGTGGAAGAACTTCTACCAAAAATTATCGAAAGTAAATAACTTCAAAATCCCAAGGTGCATTCTACTTCCTTCAACAATGCGGATCGAAATACATGGCTTTTCCGATGCATCAGAACGGGCCTATGCTGCTGTTGTCTACATAAAATGTTTCAACGAATCTGGACAGTCTCAAACTAGATTATTATGCAGCAAGTCCAGAGTGGCTCCTTTGAAAACACTCACCATACCGAGGTTAGAACTGTCTGCAGCTTTACTACTATCGAGATTAGTCAAAAAGGTTGTGCCAATTCTACAATTACCTATTCATAAAATTTGTGTGTGGACGGACTCAACGATTGCTTTAGCGTGGATAAAGACTGAACCTCATAAACTCAAAACATTTGTCAGCAACAGGGTGGCGGAGATCCAAACACTTTCAAAAGACTGTCATTGGAAACATGTGAGCTCCAAGAACAATCCTGCCGACTTAATTTCTAGAGGCTGCAATGTAGATGAGCTTTTAAAGAACGAAATGTGGTTCTCGGGTCCAGATCTACAAACTGATGAATACGAGGACAATCAACCTTTTCCTGATCCTTCTTACAGAGATGAACTAAAATGTGCTGTGACTCTTTCAATTACTGACTGTTCTTCAAATTTTTATGATGAACTCTTTAATGTTACAAATAATTTCATAAAATTAATTAGAATTTTTAGCTTTATTTTTAGGTTCATTAATAACATCAAAGCTAAGGAGTCTTGTAATAAGAACAAGTATTTAACTGCAGATGAGTTAAAGAGGAGTACGGAATTTTTAGCTAAAATAGCACAATTAAGTGAGTTTAAAGCAGAAATCGATGCCTTGAAAAAGGGTAAAGGTGTTTCAAAAACAAGTAAGTTAAAGACTTTAGATCCTTTCTTAGATGAGAATTCCTTACTCAGAGTTGGTGGAAGGCTTAGTAATGCTGATTTACCATTTGAAGCAAAACATCAAATAATTATACCTAGTAAACATAAATTTACTAAATTACTTTTTGAGCATATGCATAAGAAGTTTTTCATATTGGTTCTCAGGGTTTAGTACATCAAATTAGAATGCAGTTTTGGCCCATTAATGGCAAGGGTATTGCACGAAAAACAGTTCATGATTGTATTGCATGCTTTAGACAGAAGCCTACAGGGGTAGATCAAATAATGGGAAATCTGCCATCAGAGAGAGTAACTCCAAGTGCTCCATTTTTAAACTCTGGGGTAGATTTTTGCGGACCTTTTCAAATAAAATTTAAAAATCAGAGAAAGGGGGTATTTTCAAAAGTTTATGTGGCGATTTTTGTATGCTTGGCTATACAAAGGCTATTCATTTAGAGGCAGTGACTGATTTAACAACTGAAGCATTTGTTGCGGCTTTGAAAAGGCTATGTGCCCGCAGAGGCTGCATTTCAACATTAATGTCCGATAACGCAACTAATTTTAAAGGCGCAGCTGCAGAATTAAATCGTTTCATAAAATTAATTTGTAACAAAAACGAGACATTAGCAAATTATTTTGCTTCAGAAGCTATTCAGTGGAAATTTATCCCTCCTCGCTCTCCTAATTTTGGGGGTTTGTGGGAGGCAGGGGTAAAATCATTCAAACACCATCTCTATAGAACTTTAGTTAATAGCAAAATAACTTTCGAAGAATTCGAGACAATAGTAATTCAAATTGAAGGTATCCTTAATTCACGTCCATTAGTCCCATTCATTGTCAGATAATATCAATGAATATGAAGTTTTAAGTCCTGGACACTTTATAATTGGTCGACCTATCAGTGCAATACCTGAGCCCGCAATTTTAGATATTTCAGATAATAGACTATCTAGGTGGCAGCATACAACAAAGTGTGTGCAAACTATTTGGAAACGCTGGAAAAATGATTATCTTAATCATTTACAGCAGAGAAACAAGTGGCAGTTTGAGAAAAATAATGTTGCCATAGGCTGCTTAGTGCTATTAAAGGAAAACGATTTGCCTCCCTGCAAATGGGCAATGGCAAGAATCTTGGAGGTTATTAATGGAACTGACGGTAAGGTCAGAGTCGTTAAACTGAAAACTGCCACTGGGATTCTCACACGTTCTATCTCAAAAATATGTCTCTTACCAATAGAAGATAATCATGTAAATTAAATTGTAATATGATGTATATTATATTCTTAGAATATTGCATTTTTCTATTTTTGAATATTGTATTTTTTCTTATTTTAGAATATTGTATTTATTTGTAATTAATTCATTTATACATTTGTAAACTTATAAGCTTGTATTTTTTAAGTATATTTTTTGAAATATTGTATATTTCAACGCCGGGCGGAATGTTACGTCATCAGCGCACTGTAGCGCCATCTGTCAAAAATTTGTAAAAGTAGACATAATCAGGCTGTACCCCGACGAAGGCGGGTGCACAAATAAAGTAGGCTTAGCGTTGTGAAAGTTTGATGATTTTTTATTCTTACCAGTTTACAGTCCACTCAAATATTGACGAAACAGTAGTATTTTTATATAAATAGAATAATAAATTATAATTTTTTAAAAATAAAAAAATTACATTTCCAAATTTATTTTTTTTTAAATTTCAATATTTTGAAATACAAAAGATATATTATTCTTAAATTAGTAAGGTTTAAAGAGTAGGATACACTTCATAATTCTATAAAGTTTTATACATCGAAGGCTACTATCTTAGAAAATAGCATGCACAACGTAGAAATTACTTAATATTTATTGCAAAATTATTTCTTATTTTCTTATGCTTATAATTTTTAAAATTATGATTGTATTTCAAACATTTTGTACTTTTTTGAAGCCATCATCCTTTGTCAATAATGTATAAAAGATTCGAATTATTTAATTTAAATTTAAAAGAATTATACCTGTCTGAAAGTTGTTTATATTTTCACCCCTCGTGGCAAATTTAACATTAACCTTTAGGGGTCTCAGGTTTGTTACTAAATTAAAATGTACCAGAAACCCATAGAAATTCAAAGAAATTTTTATCTCTCTCGTTAAAATTTCTAAAATAAAAAGAATACATCAAAGAAAACAGAAATCAATATCTAATTATAAATGTGGATGTTAAATGGTCAGTAATACACTCAGCGTTATGAAAGCGTTCAAATCAAACAGGAAAAGAGAAAAATGGCGCCCAGGAAACACCAATATAACATGTCAAACTAGAGTAGGTTATCTTCATACAATGATAACAAAGTTTGCAGTCAGAAACACAGGGATTGTCAACAGAGAAGAGCATTTAACATTTTTTGTTTTAGGTAGAGATATGTATGTTTTTCTAAACAAAGGGGAAAAAGAATAGGTTTTTAGTCTAATTTTTACATTTTGCTGCCGAGTTTACAGTCAGAGAGTTTCATCAGTAAGGATACAGTTTCTTTGAAACAAAAATCATGAATTAAAAACCTCTTCTCAATATGCCCTTATTTATTACCCAATTAGGTTTTTATTTTTTAAATTAAATGCATTGTGGTTGTTACTGCTTATTTCTACATTATTTATTCTTTTGCTCTCTCCCCTTCACCTCAAAAATCTAGCGAAATTTGAATTAAGCCGTTCACCGTTGTTTGACAGTCGAATTTCATTCCATTTAATTTATTTTTCCACTATTTTTTTGTGTAAATTTTCTAATTTTCTTTAAAGTGTACGCGGGTATTATTTAAAAAAAAATACTCTGTGAAGTTTATTATAAGGTATCAGTATTATCCTTATTGAGAAAATTAATTTATATGCACAAGCGAAAAAACAAAAGAGAAAAAAGGCCCCCCCCCCGTCAAGATTTGTTCATCGTTTTTTTTATCTTTGCTTTATTTAAATTTGTTAACTTATTCATATCAATGCAATTTCTCTTTTTTAATTTTCATTAAT
Organism: Trichonephila inaurata madagascariensis; assembly: GCA_019973955.1. Classification (NCBI taxonomy): domain Eukaryota; kingdom Metazoa; phylum Arthropoda; class Arachnida; order Araneae; family Nephilidae; genus Trichonephila; species Trichonephila inaurata. The sequence continues at coordinate 662,743 of BMAV01023599.1, forward strand.
TTTATTTTAAATTTTAAATACTATTTATTAAAAAGGGCAATTTTTGAAAGCGTTTTAATGTCATTCAAAATGTTCTAAAAGGAGATGAAGGCTCGGAAGAACTAAGTGCTCCCCCCCAAACTACAAATTGTCTACTTTTATGAGTCATAGGTAATTAGGGCCTACATTTACGTAGGGGCGCATAGCCTACTTTTTTGCTTAGGGACTCTGGGCCTCAAGAAGTATTAAGACGTCCCAGCTTGGAGAGCCGGCTTATTCATTGGGCGCTTGGGGCGGGGCTCAGAAGGGCTCGAATAAACTGGACATAACCACATTTTCTGGTTATAAATTTCGATCCTCCAGTGTCAAGAGGGCCTGTAGATCTTCTGTGCCCAGTGCCCAAAATGAGCTTAAATCGGCACTGCCTGCTTGTCGCAACTTTTCACCAATTAAGTTTTTTTTTTAAAAAATAGCATATTGTTTGTAACGTTGTTTTGGACTTCTCTTTTGATTTCATATGATTTTTGATGCATTATCTAGAGTTTAAATTATTTTTTTACAAAACTAGTCTTTCATCCGTATTTTGTTAACAGGGATAATTAGCACTCACGGAAATCAACTCTTTGAACAAAAAAAACAACAAACAAATAAAAAAAACCCAAAAAGAAAATTATTTTAAAAAAATACAGTGGTTACGGTAGCCTAGTGGCCAAGATAAAGGACTCGTGGCAAGCAAGTCATGAGTTCGAGCCTAGTGTTGCTGAAGACCCGCTGTGTAGGGGGACGATGCACGTTAAATCTGTCGAGAGCTGAAACGTCCCCTGTTGGTGTGGTAGTTAGGAGAGGGGGTGCCAGTTCAAGTCTCGTGGTCACTTGACCAAGGTTCAAAATTACGAGGTCCGTCACCAAACGCCGTCTTGTAGCTGAACAGTGCGACGTTAATATTCTCTTACTTACTTACTTAAAAGATGCAACAAGCAGCAAAATTACAAAATGAATAAATAAACACTCCTATTCCTTGAGTCCGTCGACGCGAGAAAACCCTCAATTAACTTGTCATTTACTTAAGTGGCACAAGTGACAAAATGTACAGGAACTAAAAGGGAAATTTTACTGTTTTTCACTTCTTCGCTTCACTTTTAATGGGTCATTTTCTAACATCTCTTCAAATTATATATTGCAACGGTTAAAGAATTTAGTTTACTTGAGAGGTCAAAGAAGGCTATTGTGTAGCTAAAATTCACATTTTATAAATATAAAATTACTTAC
>BMAV01023599.1:664737-688851 GCA_019973955.1 Trichonephila inaurata madagascariensis
CCCCCCCCCCCCCACACACACAAATAACTGTTTCTGTTATTTTTTTCTTATTGCTAAAGAGAAAGGAAAATATTTTGTATGTACCATCATTTTAGAATAATATGTTAATCAATTGTATTCAATAATTTGTTAATCAGTCTAGCCTTTAAAATTATTCTTTCTATCCTACGATAATGATTTCAAATGATTGTACTTTCTTAAGTCCTTTTTTTCCGCAAACTTTAATTTCTGAAATGCTAAATCCTGCAAAATCGTGATAAAAAAAAAAGTCATTTTTACTTCATTTGTTACTTATCACTCAAAAATAACCAAGGAAACCGAACCTCAGTTAGTTAGGAGGGCCATCTATTGGCACAATTTTGAACTAATTTTAGTTGACAAATGTATTTATTGACTCCGCCATAAATTATCAATGTAGAAATTATATATATATATATATTACACATTAAAAATAATCTCATTTAGTTTCTTTCAGGGGAAAAATGAATTAACTACAATAATTAAGTTTTCAGTTTTTGAAATCACTTTGATTTGTTTCTTGCATTTTTTGCTAGTAAAAATCATGGCTCACTGAAATTCGGGAATTTTTTGAGATATGCGTTTTATAGAAATATTATTCTGCCAGATTTCTTTTTTAACTCTGCTGGTCACAGTATTCTTCTTCTTATTATTTTCTAAGCTTAAAAAATAAGTAACATTTGGGGGTGGGGTGGGGTGGAGAGAAGCTGTAAGTGCCTCACATATATTTTTGAAACCACTAAAAAATTCATTATATATTTATGCTGATTTCAGCTTCATAAATCGTGCTAAAGATCTAAAAATCAGTTTGAATTTTCACTTTAACCAACCTTATTATTCCTTTTATTTATTTTTTTTTAATCTTTGCATTTTGTCCCCCGTAACTGTGTAGACTCAGTCGCATTAATTAGTTTCTGAAATAGCTGCATCATATTTTGATTTTTTATACTCCAAAATTGCTTACAATTTTACAAATTATCGTTCATTGTAAGTCTGGACAACAAAGGAGTTTAGCGACAAACTTAATTAGCTACGTTGCCCTTAAAAGTATTGAATAATCACAAACTTCTATATATTTTTTGATTTATGGATAAAATCAAAATGAATAATTTAATCATCGTAATAATGATTAGTCGAAATGTAAAATTATCAAAGGAAGGGACTATATCTACTTTATAAATTAATTACCTAAGCAGAAATCGATATATTAATCTAAATTTTTAAAAAATTAGAAATTTTATTTAGCTATTTTTTTGTAAAACCGATGGCAGGTAAATCTTTTCATCGAGTTTATTATTTTTTAGAAACACAACAGATTACTAAAAACTCGGCAGTTCTTTTTTTTTTTTCTTTTTTTCATTAAGAATTCAGAAGTCTAGTATTTTTCTTTTTTCGAATCACTTTTCTTATATTGAAAAATTATTTATTTACTTTTTATGTTTTAGATTTGTACTTTTATTTTCTTTATTCATTTTTGTATTATTCACCAATTTTGGAGTTTTAGAAGTTTGCAATATTGTATTCAAAAGTTACGCTCGAAATAAGCTAATTGATAATATGAACCAGTGTACTATTTAATTAAAAAAAAAAACAATTTGAGGGTTATGGGTTAGATTTCTTGTTGCATAATCACACAATATCACCGCCAAATACTTCCCGATTTTGAATTTTATAATGTTTGTAAATTAAATACAAGTTAAATTATTAACAGGAATGAATAGCATATTTTGTCGAAATTCCACCATTTTGTGGCAAAATTTTATTGCCTTTTCCGAAGGTAATGAAATGATTTATGTACACTAATACACACTTTTGACCAGGTGAGGATACACCACTTAGTATACAAAAAATTACGATCACTTATTCTAATACAAAACTGTGAATTCAGTTGTCCATGTTTACATTTATATATGCATTATTTTCACGTTTTCCTTTAATGAGTACATTATACGTATAATAAGGTCACTGTAGTAGAATGGTTTTTGGCACGAACTGATGTTTACTGATATTCAAATGGAGTATATTCGAGTCATAATTTCAATAAATATCCTTTATACTGAATAATGATGTACTCCTTCGCTAAATGGTACTAGATCAGGGGTGGCGAACCTTTATGGATTAACGTGTCATTTTTTTTCAAAGAAGTGTCTAGTGAGGTATAGACGTGCCGTCAAATAATATTGACTTGTGATTATTAGGAATATAATAATAATACTAAATACTAACAACACAAAACTCTATTTACTACGAAAAAATACTTTTTACACTGTATAGTTATAAATGTTTTAGTTATATGTGTAATTCGAATTAAGTAACATTAGTGTGACTTCTGTTGTTGCATATTGTGTGTTTGGAGGACAAATAACATATTAGGATTGTAAGATGTTACTTTTTGTAGAATACACGCTGAATTGGAGTTATCTGACAAATGGTTTCTAAGCAATTAATAATTTTTGCTGTGGTTCACTTTCTTTGACAAGAGGGTTTGTGATTTGTTTCAAAATACCTTTTTACGGACGATGTTCTGCACACCACTATTCCAGAACATAAAGCACACACCGAATTGTCGCCTTTACTAATAATGCAATGTTTCTCGGTCCACCACATTTGAAATTCTCTGTTACATTTACTATTTTGAACCTTTTTATTATTTTGTTGAACTATAACCATGTTAAATAATAGTTAAAAATTGTAAATATAACACAGACAACTTTTAAATACAGTTGTGTCAATGAAATCGACTATGCTATGCGGATACAAACTTTACATCATAAGCAATTGTAGTCGACGACGTAACTAAGGGAAGACATTAGCAAACGAGTGTGCTCCCCGCCGCCTCACTACCTATCACACGCGTTTGTTCGTAATACTTCATAGTGAACTTTGAAGTTTTGAAATATGAGTTAAATACAAACCATTATGATGACTAGCGTGCCAAAAATATTGTGCCGCGTGCCATCAATGGCACGCGTGCAACTGGTTCTCCATCCCTGTACCAGATTATTCACACTAGTGTTTACAATCTAGTGTTATATTTTCAATCCCGAGATTTCCAGATTACATTATCCAAATCCTGAAATTAGGACTGGACTATTTATGAAAAATGTTTACACTTAAGCATAGTTGAAATAACATAATAAAACTGAAAACACATAATTAAGAAATTGGTTAGTATTATTATTTATTGAAACAAATCTAAGCAAAACTTTATTCATCATAAAAAGAAACCAAATAAAAAATAGTACATAATAAGTTCAATAAAAATAGTGCAATTTGAATTCATTAAGAATTGACCCACTTGAATTCAAAATCGATATGTTTCAGAATTTCTAAAATCTTATTGTAAATTTAAAACAGAATAAAAAGTCCCCATTTTATTTTCATTGAAACACTGTATTTTAGGGTTTGCAATCCTGTGTTATATTTTCAAAACCGGGATTTCAGGATTACATTCTCCAAATCCCTGGATAAGGATTAGACTATTTATGAAAAATACGTGCACATTGTTGCATAGGTGAAATTACATAATAGAACTGAAAACATAATTAAAAAATTCGTTTATTATTATTATTTATTGAAACAAATTAAAACAAAATTTATCACAAAAGATAAAAAAAATAATACAAAATGAAATTAAAAAAAACCCAATTTCTTCATTTCTTGTGCTTTTGTAAATAAACTTTTAAAAAAACTACACCTTGTCCAGCATTTCCCATCGCTTAAACGGCTTCATATTTTTGTTACAATTTGTCCTGATGAAAAAAATGTTCGTTCAAACACTACACTAGTAGGCTTTATTGTCATCAAACAGAAGTATGTTCTTTCCAGGTGTTCACCACGTCTCCCTCCATTTTCAAAAAGAGACAGTTATTTTTGATGACAGTGTTTCAAATCTAACAGGCTGCATTGGTGCATATCCCTCTTTGATAACTTTATGTAATTCTTCTACTACACATAATAGTTTTTGTGTACAGATTGATTTAGTTTTCGAATCAGTCTATTTCAAGTGATACCTTATTTGAAATAATAGATCCAGTTGTGCATGAGTTGTTAGTAATGTAGATGGATTTGAAGTGTCTTTTCTTTCAAACAGGTCCACTATTAATATAGGACATTTAATTGAAGAAGGAACTGTGACAAAGTCTATTCCTTAAACATTGCTTATATCATTGTGTAAGTATTGCAGTAATCCACTTAGATCTGTGAGACGTTCTCTCATACGGAAAGTCGAAAACAAAAGGTTATTTAAAAAATTATTATAATTTACTGAAAGTAAACAAACAAAATACTTTGATATAATAAAATAGAAAATACTCATTTACACTGATATAATGCGCTTATAAATGTATCCGTACTGTGTGTGTACCATGTATATTTTATTCTTAATTTAGCAATACTAAGTTAAGAACAAGTTTGATAATTATCACTGGTCAACATGATTTTTGTCTCATGAGTACTAATAGTTGTACTTAATGCAGTTTTTTATCGTGTTTTCAAATATGTATTTGAAATTTCTCCATCACCCACAGTTTTTTTTTTAAATTTTAATTTCAATTAATGTATTAAATATTTTTTCTAATAAACGATCATTTCTCCATTGTAAAATAAAAATTCCTAGAGCATTGTAAATGTGATGGAACCACATGAGCTAACTCAAATGGTATCAATGCTACTGTTGTGCAAGTTCAGACATGTACAGACACTTTGGCACCAGACACAACAGACATGGTCTAGACTAGCATGCATTCATAAGAACGATGTCAGTTGTGAGATAGTAGTGAACCAGTAAACACGTAATTGTGAGTGCTTAGTGTCTGGATTGTTGTATGTTACGTATTTACACATTTAATTTATTGTTAGTTACAAAATGCATCGAGCTTGTTTAAATCAGCATAACAACTTTTGTTATATATGTGGTGAAGTGACGCTCAAGTCCAAAGGCGAAACCTTACTCCAGTAGTAAAAAAGTGTAATGAACTTTATTTTGGATGCAAAGTGGGGGACCAAACAAGGACATGGGCTCCACATATACGTTGTTTATCATGCACTAGGCTTCTCACTGCATGGAAGAATGGCACACAGCACTTGCCATTTGCTATCCCTATGATTTGGAGGGAACCCAAAGATCACTCCTCTGACTGTTATTTCTGCTTAACAAACATTAAAGGGATTACGTCAAAATCAAAACATACGGTGGTGTACCCTGACTTGCAATCTGCAATGAGACCAGTTCCACACAGCGAAGAATTGCCCATACCAAAGCCTCCAGAACATGTGATTTTAAATGAAGAGAGCTCAGATTCCGATAGAAGTAAGGAAGAAGAAGAAATAGTTTATGGTGATACAACTTTTGAACCAAGCTGTTCATCTGAGCCTCATTTATTGACTCAAGAAGATCTTAACGATCTCATACGAGATTTAAAGTTATCCAAAAAACAGTCTGAAATGGTTGGCTCCCGGCTAAAAGGATGTAATCTTCTTCGAAGGAATACAAAGATATGTACTTATCGTAGTCGTCATTCTCAATGTAAAGACTATTTTTCAGAAGAAAATGGCTTAGTGTTTTGTAATGACATTTCTTCTCTTATGGAGACATTTGGTATTGAACATAACCCTATAGAATGGCGCTTGTTCTTTGTTTTTTCCAAAGCAAGTTTAAAAGCAGTACTTCTGCATAATGGAAATAAATTCCCATCAATACCTGTGGCTCACTCTGCTAGTATGAAAGAGACATATGAAAATTTTCAATTTATATTGGCAAAACTTCAATATGCAGTGTATGAATGGAATATTTGTGGTTATTTGAAGGTAACTGCACTTATTCTTGGTCTGCAGCTTGGTTACACAAAATACTGTTGTTTTTTGTGTCTTTGGAATAGTAGGGACAGAAAAAACCATTACATCAGAAAAGACTGGCCTAAACGCAAATCATTCATTCATGGACAGAAAAATGTGAAACATGACGCATTGTGTAATTTTAAAAATGTGTATCTACCTCCGTTACATATCAAACTAGGATTAATGAAGAATTTCGTGAAAGCCATGGGTAATACTCCTGGTGTTTCATGTACTTAAAACAGAAGTTTCCTAAAATTAGTGAAGCAAAAATTAAAGAAGGGATATTTGTGGGTCCACAAATACGATCACTAATGCATGATGAGAAGTTTGAGGAACTATTAAATCCACTGGAGAAAGCAGCTTGGCAAGCATTCAAAAATGTAACTCACAGTTTTTTGAGAAATCTAAAGGCGGAAAATTACCGTGATATTGTTCATGATCTTATAAAAATTTGGGTTGTAATATGTTCTTAAAAATACACTTCCTGCACTCGCACTTAGATTTCTTCCCGGAAAATCTTGGTGCAGTGAGCGATGAGCACGGGGAACGCTTTCATCAGGAGATTTCAGCGATGGAAAAGAGATATCAAGGCAAATGGAATACTAATATGCTGGCCGATTATTGTTGGACCATCAAGAGGGATACTCCACAGGCGAAATATAAAAGAAAATCGTGATTTCTTAATTTCTAGGTGAGTCCGAATGTTCGAATATTGTGTACTTAAGAATGTAGAAAATATTAAAGTGTTTCAAATTATAAATGCCTGTCTCTCGCGAAAACCTTGTGTGATGAAGAAAAATCGATATCATATTTGAATTCAGGAGAAGAAATGCTATCAGAATCACATATTTTTCTTTCTGAGACAAAATTTTTTTTCTTTTTTGTTGCCCAGTGATTATCAGTGATCCAAAGGGCCTGTATTAACACTTATCTTGATAATTTGTACGGTTTATAATTAATTCCTTAACTGCCGATTAAAAGTTACGTGATTCGCTACCCAATGCCACTGTTTTCCACGTAGACAAGCGTATTTTGATGGGTTTTTTTTGAGGGGGAGGAAAAAAGAAATAAATAAGTAAATCCTGGGAAATATGTCAATCCTTCGCAAACACTCTGCCAAGGTCATTTTAATGCATTCCAGTCTTCGGAATTATTTTATGGATAGCACTGCTCAGAAAAGATCGTACTTTGGAAAGACGTATATATGCGTACAGAAAATTAATGCTTTGGCCGAGTGAGACGTTTATATACGTCGGTGGCACGTAAGAGGTTAAAGTCGTATTGTAGCTTGAGTGTCAAAGTTAGTATTATTGAATTCAATACATTGTTATTGTATGAAGGCGGGCGCGATGAAAATGATTGAATAGTGGGTCACGTATATTTAAAGTTTGAGAAGCACTGCATTATACTATATGAATAAATAAGTATCCCTTGTACCGAAAAGGAACATTTTGTGTACTTTGGATCAGATAACTAAAGACTTAACAGACTTACTTGTGTTTTACTACCCTGTGAGTAATAAATGTTACTGGTATTCGCATTTCTTCTAGAACCATTTCTAAGCGATTAAAAAATTTTATGACTACACACAGAAGCCTGTTGCATGCATTGCCAGCATTCTGTCTTCGAAAAATATTAGGTTCCAGAAATAGGTCTATACATCTAGATAAGCAATATTTGCCCAGAATCACAAGTTCAGTTAGCCATCACGGTGATTCTTGAAATTACATTAGTATGGAGAGACTCATTGAGGTCATCGAAATGTCTACAGTGCTGGTTTTTATAAGGGAGGAGCAATGATGTATATCGGCAAGACTGGACAAGGCGGGGCTGTGCTTTATAAATCTGAAGTAGACACAATAACATCCCTACACTATTGTGTTGAGATTTACAGGGGATCCATCTTTTTCAAACTTCTTGCTTATAGATGACACAGAGCAGTAACACAGAACAGAAATCTATGCTGTGACACGAATCTGTTTGGTCTTACGACTTACAATTCCACTCGGCAGACGCGATTTCCAAAAAAGTCACTGTACGTGAATTCAAAAAAGGTTTTAAGGCTGTTTTCGCCATATGTAAGACAGTGTGAACTAAACGAGGAACACATTTTCGGACAGAAAAAAGGCCTCAATTTTTATAAAAATTTGTGACATTGTAACTCATGCATTTGTTTATAATATAATGTTTTTAAAAATTCAAAATAATTCATAAATAATCTGTTTTTTCTTTTAACATGTAAAGGGATAGCTCATTTAACATTACGGTATAGGAAAAAAATTGCGAAACACATTTAATAAAAGAAAAAATGTATCAACTCGGATAAAAAAGAATAGTATGATAAAATAAGTGGTTCTCTGCAAGATAGTGAAGCTAGAATGTAGTATTAATGTTTGAGTACTTTTTTTTATCTGAAAAAATATTCCGAATTTGGTCCTATTCTTTAACATTAGCCGAAGACAGACTTAAAGAAAACAGATGAAATTTTGCTAAGTATTCTCAAACAGTTTATTAAAGATGACAGACAAATAAAGGCTTATTATACATTAATGCTTAGGAAGTCACTCTCTGGTAAGGTAAAAAGGTTCTCCACCTCTGGACTATGCCATTTATTTTGGAAATTAATCTTTATTACGTGAATATTCTCACAGAAATTTTTTTTCCTATTTTTATTTTTCAAAGAAGCAAAGTGTTAATTCTTCAGCATAATAAATAGTGCACACTACCTTCACTGGCATGTACTAAACTACTGGTCATTAAAATTGCTACACCAAGAAAGCGACATGCTACAGACGTGAAATTTAAACAACAGGAAAAAGACGATGTGATACGCAAATGATTAACTTTTCAATGCATTCAGACAAAGCAGGCACAGGTAGTGACACCTACAATGTGTTTAAATGAAGAAACTGTTCAGCTGGTTTCTCATACACAAATTGCGTTTGAACGCTGTTGCCTGGTGAAGAGTTGTCGTCACGCCTCGTGTAAGCAGAAATGTGTACCAGCACATTTCTGGCTTTGATAAACATCGAATTGTAGCGTACCGGGATTGTGGTTTTGTCGTATCGCAGTATTGCTGCTCGCGTTGGTCGAGATCCAATGACTGTTGGCAGAATATGGAATCGATGGGTTCAGGATGGTAATACGGAAAGTTGTACTGGATCTCAACGGCCCCCTATCACTAGCAGCTGAGGAGATTGGCATATTATTCACATGTCCTTAATGGATCGTACAGTCACGTCACTAGCCCTGAATCAAGAATTGAGGTCATTTGCCAGACAACAAGTGTCTGGACGAAAAGTTTGACGACGTTTGCAGCAGCGTGGACTCTCAGCTTAGAGACCATGGCTGCGGCTACCCTTGATGCTGCATCACAGACAGGAGCGTCTTTAATGGTGTGATCAACGACGAATCAGGGAGCACGAATGTCGAGACGTCATTTTTTCGGATGAATCCATGTTTTGTTTACGGCATCAAGAGGGTCGCATCTGTCTTTAACGGCATCTTGTTGAACGCACATTGGCAGCGAGCATTTTCATCGTCATACTAGCATATCAACTAGCATGATGGTATGGTGTGCTATTGGATACACATCTCGGTCACCACTTGCTCGCATTGACGGCACTTTGAACAATGCACGTTAAATATAAGGGTTAAAATAAAGGTAGAGCCACGCGTTATACAACGTGTGGCTCTACCCTTCTTTCGAGCCCTACGAAATCCTACGTTTTAGCAGGATAATGCACGACCACACGTTGCTGATATTGTACGGAACTTCTTTTTTACGGAGAATGTTCGGCTGTTTTTCTGGCCTGCACGTTCACCAGATCTCTCGCCAATAGAAAATGTCTAATCTATGGTTGCCGAGTGACTGGCTAGTCACCATACTCCAGTCATTATGGTTGATGAGCTGTGGGATCGTGTTGAAGCTGCATGGGCATCTGTACCTGTACATGCCATCCAATTTCTATTTGATTCAATACACAGGCGTGTAAGTGCTGTTATTACTGCCAGATGTGGTTATCTAGGGTCCTGATTTCTCAGAATCTATCCATCCAAATTTATTGAAAATTTAATCGCTTGTTATTTGTAGTATAAAATTTTTGTCCAATAAATACCATTTTGTAATACGCATTTCTTCCTGGTGTAGCAATTTTAACGGCCAGTAGTGTATATTTCATTTTTACAATCGTTGCCTATCACAAATTATTCTGAAAATTGCTGCTTTCTTTTCAAATGTCAATCCAGCTAAGGTTTGCAAGCTCTTTCTTCCGCACAGTTAATATTTACAGTTACAGGTGTTTAGCTGAGTATACTCGTATAATTTATCAGATGCATGAATTACAATTTACATACTGCAAGATACGATTACGAAAAAGAAAAAGTAAATATACATATTTGAACACAGTTACATATGTATACAAGTTTTATAGAAACGCTTCTACCATTGTTTGCCTTTGACACGTGATTTTACTGAATTTGTGATTTTCGAGACCGTGAAACTTCTACTCAAACAATTTTTTGTGTATTTTTACTATTTCTGATTTAATACAGTTGGCTTTTCATGAGTACTAAGTGTGTAAATATCTGATATCTGAATTTCTTTCGTTCAGTATTTTTTTTTCATTCTTGTTCACAAATTCATTTTTGTTTGTAATTTTAATTGTCATTTGATATTTTTCTTATTATTTTAAAATTATTTCACTCTAAAAATAGTTGGGAAGTAGAAATGTAAATAAATTCCTAAAAGAAATGAAACTGTGCCAAAATAAAACAGAATATTGTTTTTTCAGTAATGTCGCCCTAAAACATACGACCTGAATGAATATTTTTCAAGATTAGAAGTAGAAAAAATTATTTCAAACAATAAGAACTTCGAAAGGAGAAAAAAAAATAACCTAAAATAATTTCTTTTCATTAGTGTTAACTTTTGGAAAAAAAAAATCAAAATCAACACTCTGAATCACATTTTTTTTTCTAAAACTAATTCGATTCAATTGAGATATTTCTTAGTTATTTGTAAGTTGATCTTTAGTTTTCAAATTAATGTCTTCTAGAAAGTATTTATTTACATTTTGTTTTTCGGTTTCTAACCACAGCCTTCACTTGAGGCAAATTACAATTTGTCTCTCAACCCTATTGTCAATTATATACTTTTTAAATACCACTGAACCTCAATCAATGCACCAACAAATACCGTTATTTCTAATTAACTGAAGAATTAGAGAAGGATAGTAAAAATTTATTAAAAATATTTAAAATGGTTCATTTAGAGACACAAAAAGAAGTTAACTCGAAGCTGCAATCATACATCGCGTTATCAATTTTTTTTCAAGTGGTTCTGTAAATTAGATATAATTGTATTTTATCTAAGAGGGACTAACAATTTACAATCTCAGGAAATAACAACTGTACATGAAAAAAAATAATAGTTTAGTCTGTTTAAACCACTCCATTAATTTATGTTAAGAAATGGTATTTTAATGGAATAATTTATATATATATATATATATATATATATATATATATATATAATTTGAAAAATAATTATAAGTTTCCTATTCTTCCTATTTGATTGGATAATTTTTATATGAAAATCATTATTTTCACGTGGATTGTGAAAATAAAATAGTGTTTACTCTTATGCATACAAATTTTAACCTGCAAATTTTAAGAAAGATAAAGTAAGTTATCACACACACACAACAACAACAACGTTTTTAAATGAGAAGGATGTAATCTTGCATCACTTACGTATTCGGACGAATCAGAAAAAGGCTTTAATGAAAATCATATGATTCTAACAACTCCTGATTGACGAAAATTACAAGTAGACGACATCTTGGGAGCAAAAAATGATGGCTTTTGCGTGTTCGTTGTGTGTGTGAAATATAAAATGTGGATTTTTTAAAATAGCAATATATGTCCTCATCAATCCATTCAATAACTGCTAAAAATTAATTGATGCCATCACGCAAAATGTATTAAGGTACCTGACTACGTTCGGAACCGTGATTTTAAAAAAGCACAGAAATGGATAATGTTCATGATATTTAGTGTCACTTCGATTGGAATACATGTATAAAATTGTTTTAAGGACATTGTGACAAAAAAAATTATTTAAATACAATATTTTTGCAAAAAATTAACTTAGAATAACCTTTTTTCAAAAACCATTTTTTATAAAAAATGCTTCTATAATAGTAATATTTTGTGCTTAGATAAAGTAAAGACTTCTCCAAAGAGTCTGAACTAGGATTTTCGAAAAATTTACATTATTTTCAGTTACCACCAATTGAAATAATTATCGGAATTTTTTTCTTAAAATTTCTCCTCTCTGTTATAGTAAAATATGGATAAATCTACTTCTAAGCTAAATAATTCAAAAATTTTAGTACAGCCTCTGTAAAGAGGTCTGAGCTATATACAGGCAAAATATTATTATATATATAATAGAAGCAGTTTTCATAAAAGGAGAATATTTTGAAAAGTGGACATTCTATGTTCATTTTTTGTCAAAATATTGTACTTAAATAATTTTTTTTATTGTAATAATATTCTAAACAATTTTATATAAGTTTTCTAATCTAAGTGACACTAAATATCATAACTATTATCTATTTATACGCGTTTGCAAAATCACAGTTCCGAACGTAATCGGATACCTTAATTCGAGTGCAATTCATCACATATATACTATGTGTATGTGCGTGAGTAAGAATTTAAAAAAAAGGTATTAAAAACATACAGTGTGTATTATTTAGGATAATATTGGTTAATAATATACTTTATATTGTAAACCACTATTCTGACACTATAATGGTATATGCAAAATAAAAAAAAAAGAAAGAAAAAAAAATTCTGACATTTAGTTTTCAGAAAACAGTAACAAACAATTAACACTTAAGAAAAAATATAAGTATGTTTTATAATTTAACAATTGACTGAATGAAAAAATCCGAATATTGGGACAAGTAATATTTAATATTTTATTTGAAATAAATAAAAAATATCATTTTACTCCAGAAAAACAGGTATTACGTTGTTTGTTTTGAATTTATGTGTTACGTGTGTTGACTTTTATAAAATTACTCACCAGAGTTTACAAAGTGTACTTACTATCGCAAATATATATGCTATCACTTCGTGTGTTTACTTTTATCAGGTGTGTTTACTATTCTAACGTGCGTTTACTATCATCAAACTATTTATTCGAATTCGTGTTCTGTCTGAATAACCACTTTTATTGAACAGTTAGTAAACCGAAGTCTCTGGTTAGTATGACGTCTTGTATAGTGCTATTGTATTAAAGGGAATTTTTAATTCTAATTGAAGCCAATATCAATGCGGTAAATACACTATGTCACAAAAAAAAATATATATGCATCTAAAAGTAATCGAGCTATCATGAAACTTGGCAGGAATATAACTAAATAAGAAATATGCAAATGGTTAAAATTTCGACGCTAATGAAACAAGGGTAAAAGTGGCCTATGCGCATATGAGTTGCGCCGCTGAGAGAGTTTAAAAGCATGATTGCTCATGCCATAAGATTATTCAAGCTAATTTGTCGACTTGGATGGATGGTATTGTGACTAAAAATGCGTCGGAGACGTAACAGTATGAACAACTGTAGGACTTTGAAAGGGGGCATCAGAGAAGCAGGTTGGTTGAACAGCCGTATCAGTTGTCACCTCAGTAGGATCGATATGATTGTTGCTCGATGTTGGCAACAATGGATCACGGAAGGGATAGTCTATCGTGGCGGAGGGTTGGGCGTCCCAGGAACACAAATGCTTATTATGATCGCTCAATCATAAAAGCAGCCGCGTCCTCCCCAACAACGTCGTTAGAATCTGTTAGTCACCATTTATCACCTTCCAGGTATCTGGTGGTATCAAGGGAAACAATTCGAAAACCGGCCGAGACGCAGGTATAAGGAGCCAACAACCATTAAAACTCCTACCACTGACTCCACTTCATAGGCAGTGTCTATTGGATTTTTACCTGTCTAGGGCAAGCTGAAGTATGAATGACTGGAGGCTGTGATTAGAAATGAATCCCGATTGAGTTTCATTGTTGATAACCAGTGCGCACACTTGTGGAGGTGGCCACTGGTCCGATACGGCATTTGTTGTCGAAAGGCATACGTTGATTACAAAAGGTGTGATAATGTGGAGAGTGATTTTTTGGGACACACGATCATCTGTAGTCGTCCTTCAACGCACTTTGACGGCACGCAGATTTTAACACCAGTTATACTGCCTATGATATCAAGTCCCTCAGGTGCACTTTTTTTTTATCAGCAAGACAACGCTAGTCCACATATTGCGTGGTTCTGTTTACAATGTCTTCAAGGATATGACGTACTTCCGGGGCCTACCAGGGCACCAGATCTCTCGCCAATAGAGCAGGTCTGGTACGTGCTGGGAAGCCAATTGCCACCCTCCAGGAATACTGGTGAATTAACTGCCCAGTTGCAAATATTATGACTATGATCTTCCGTAGGAGGTCACAGGTGACCTCATTGATTCAATGCCACACGCGTTTAGGTTTGTATAGCTGCCAGAGGTGGATTTACTACCGCGACTGATTTTTTTTACTACCCTTTTCATGCCATATCATATGAATAAAATAATCTGTTCTTTTGAATTTGTAATCAATTGCTTATGCCCTCATATACACTACATATTTATTAAGTTTCGTGATAGTAGCTCGTTTACTTCTGGGTGTATATTTTTTTTTTGTGACAGAGTGCATTTACCAAAGCTAAGCTTCTTTTAGTTCAGTGTTTACCATTTACGTTTAAACGCTTGTAGTTAGATTCGAACCGGGCACCTTCCGCTCCGAACGCCAGTACTATATCGATCACGCCAAAACGATCGTCTTCGTGTGATGTTTAAGTACTGGTTTTATTTAGATACCACTACACGCTCTTCACAAAGCCACAATCTATACGAAATTATTCTTACAAAACAATCAAAATTGTCTTTGTCGTAATTTACTTAAAATACATTCAAAAACCCTCTGTGTCATAACTGGTTCAGTAACTACACTGCATCCGATCATTGCGCTATCTTGGTGATGAGGTGTATTCTTTATCATATTTCCGTCCTTCTCTCCCTGGCTTGTTTTTGCAATTGTAAGCTAGCCACAGTATTGACATTTTGCACCCCTCTCCCCTTTTTGACAGGAATTACCATCTAAGAGTTTGTTTATTCACACTCCTATACCAAATGAGCATTGGTACATGAAGAGACACATATTTAAAGTTATTTAAATTACTCTGTGTTTTTCTCAACTGGACACCACGTGGACTCCATAGACGTAATGAGGAAATCTACAAAAAATGCATTTAGAGGGTCCTTAATATGAACTGTTTCATGAAAAGGTATTAATGTAAAAATAATGTATTAGTATTTGTAAAACAAACTAATATCATATAAAAGTCCAGAAATTTCCGGTTGAAAGATATTAGTATTTTCTGGAGCTTCCTTTGGTTAACGGAAGAAAAAATAAGGGGAATGCATGAATAACGAAGAAGAGCAATTATTGTAAAAGCATCAAATAATCTTTAAGAAGTCCGTTAGTGAGAAGTCTTTCACTGTATCATGAATAACCATTGGTATTGTGGCGATTGTATGTGTGGTTTAAGTTTCAGAACTTTATTGTTATAGTGAACTATATAGTTTCATATGTATGTTTGACTCACGCAGATACCGTAGCCTCTATATTACTAGTTTTAATTTTTTAAAAGTACTTTTGTAGTTAGACTCCAAGGCAATTTTTGCCTTAGAGATTATATTTAATCAGAAATGCTTGACTTCAACTTCCGAATTACACCTGTTGGTGAAATATTAAACTTGGTATAGTATAATGATTTAAACTTGTTATCTGATTGTCCTCAGACGCACAATTTGCTACTACTTAAACATCAGGGATGAAGGTAAATATGAATAATTTGTTAGGTAAATATAACTTAAGGAGAAATATATAACTGATAACAGATGAGTCGAAATTTTTTCTGAAATAAACGGTTTAAAATGTATTTAGAAAATATCTATATTGCAATGTATAAATATATTAGTGCCAAAATTTAAACAACAAAAGCAATTTTCCACATACAACCATAAAATTGTTAAAAACTGCTTTTTGTCACCAGTAAAATCAGATCAGTAGAAAGGTGATGCAGGTGCAAATATCAACACTAATAAGAACGTCACGGCAAGCAAATGTGTGGAATGCGCATGCTCAGTGTCAAGGCAATCTAAAAGAGTAAAAGGATGCTTTTCCAGACATTTTCTGCGAGTGAAAGCGAAGTTGTACGTTCATAATGACTGCAAGAAATCATCAAGATACTTTCACATGTGGTAAAAGAGACGGCAAGTTTGAAGAGGGAGGTAGTTTAAAAAGTGTTGCACAACAGTATGGAATAGACAAAAGTGTAGTTTCAAGAGCTTGGAGAAAGCCTACAAAATTATAGTTACAGCTGTAAAAAAGGTTGGTGGAGGTTGACCGGGAAAAACAACGACAATTGATGACTGGTATATCGTTCTGCAGGAGAAAAGAGGAAAAGAGGTCGTAACTAGTCAAAGGGTAACATTGATCAGCAGCTGTATAAGGCAACCGAACTACAAGTATCCAAGTTTACTGTAGATAGATACCTGCATAAAGTTGGCCTATTCGTCCATCGACCTGAACGCTTCATACCATTAGCAGCAGGCCGTCACCTTACCACTTACAATGGTGTCAAGAACACAAAGATTTGACATCTCATGAATGGACTCAAGCTCTGCTTACTTATGGGAGTCGTTTCAGTCGGAAATATGATTTTCAGTACTAGTTAATATGGTGGTAGGTTGGGACGCAGTTTGCTCCCACTGATATACGTGTGTGTAAGAGGGTAAGGGTAGTCCTGAATTGCTTGTTTGGGGAGGTTCTATGTTGAATGGACAAACGGAACTGATAGTTTTTATGACAGCTACTTCTTTAAAGGAGATCGTTACTGCAATGAAATTATCCTCCTACACGTGCCTCCTCCTATCCTCCTTGTTCTAATGTGCCTTTAGTTTAGCTTTTATTTTTGTGAAAGCCAATGCACGTCCATATAGGACCTATGTTGATAAGCAGGTTCTAGAAAGTTAGAATATTCGCAGAAGGCATTAAACCAGTTTGCTCCCCTGATTTAAATCTCATAGAGCATATGGGGAGGCTTTGGGGAGACGCTTGGTAGTAAGATCTCTGCCGAAAGAAATGTTTCTTAAGGAGTGGCAATTCTTACCTCAAGATTGGTAATTTGGCATTGAATATGAACAGACGGTGTCCCTCCCGCATTTAGGGGAGGTCATATCCCTTACTAAGGGACTGGTTTGTCCTGGTTCCTCATGGTAAGACAATGTTTTTTACTAATACCAGTCTGTCAAAAAGCTTTTTTCTCCTTTGATTAATATAGTAAGGGAACAATTCATTTTTTGGCCACTATACTTTCATCAAATTTTAAGTGCTACATTGTTCCGCTGTAATGCGAATTTCATGTCACCCAGTTAGGATTTTTTACGGAATCAAGGCACAATCTGCAAGATTTATTAAGTTTTACACACTAGTATATACATAAACATTAGTGCTAGCTTATGTGTTTATTAAAGACACAGAATGTACCCAAGGATATAAACATCACTTTAACGTTGTGTGGAAAGCATTTGTCTTGTAGTTCTAAAATAAATAAAGCCATTAAAATGAAGTCATATCTTTAAACAAACAAAAATTCAAAAGAGTAATTTCACCTACGGTAAATGCGTCATGTAAAGGTACTAAAGTGAAGTACGTCACTTATGTTAAAGTACACTAAAAAACGCAATTTTTCCACTAAGAGAATCAATGCTTTCGATATGATTAAAACATATGATAAATATTTTGTACTCAATTACTATTATATAAGAGGCACATAATTACAATAAAATTTGCAAACAAGTTTTTACAAAGTAATCACAAACTATCATTTTGTGTTAATTTGAATTCGAAAATTATAATTTCTTATTGTTTTTCCTAAGCCATTATGTCATGTATATTTGTAGCTAAAACAAGCCCCCTCCCTTTCTTGAAATAAAATATTTTAACAAATATAAAAATAACATGAATAATTTAAAGATCTTAAATATGCAAGCAAATTAGTGTGTTTAGTGTGTATATTAGAAGCAAATTCTTAAATCCTAAAAGGGTTCTTAAATTAATCTTGATCACGTGATAATATTTGCACAGATTCTCACAGGTCTTCTGAGGGTTTCTAGCATGTTCTTAACATTATTCCTGCATTATAAGAATTAAAACTTGAATATATATATGTATTACTCAAAACATTTATAAATCCCAGTGTACTACAAAGTATCACATGGGACTTATAGAAGTAAGTATCAAACACATAACATAAGGAAAAAGCAGACAATTTAAAAGTTATGAAGGATTACAAATATTAACAATGAATTTACAAAATTTTTTAAATGCACCTTCTTGTGAAAATAAGTTGGGGAATTCTGGAAGCTAATTAAATTTTAATGCCCTTGAGAGTCAATCTAAATATCTTTTTTCTCTGATAAACTTTGAACATAGAAGGAACACATGTTCTATATTTTCTTCTCCATCAATACTACAATCACAGGAAGAAAGCTGAATATTAAACACATCTTTTTACATTATTGATAAAATCAATATTTTTGATCCCATAACAACACTAGAGCTTAGTTTTGTCAACAGAAACACATAGAACTCAATTTATAGTATCTTTTATGTGGAATATGTGATACTAAAAATGAAATGTACATAAGTATATTATAAAACTACATTATTTAATGTAGTTTAATGTAGCAATCAAAGGTCTTTTATATCACTATCATTGTTACAAAATACATAACTTTTAACTATCATAACCTTTAGAACTACACAAATAGTAACTTTACTTTATGAAGTTATATATTTCTCTTCAATATATATTACAAGAGTAGTTATAAATAAAACGCTATGAAAATTTAACTAAATTAAAAATACCAGTTAATGAGCGACTTTTTTCAATTAGAAACATAAAATGTTTTTGTTTTATTTAAGTTATAGATGCAAATTGATAATATCTTCTTTGTAGTGAGGAACTCTCTCCGATCCTGACAATATTTTTTTCCACGTAAATATTTTTACTACGCGAATCAGCTGTAGAATTCTCAAGATTATTGTATAATTCACTTTGACGAACAAACATACGTCAAAGTTAGAGATGCAAAAATATTGATTCAACTGTAAAACCTACATTATTAAAAGCTTAAAACCCACGAAAAAATCATTCGTTCTTGAAAAACCATTGCAAAGATGCTTCGATTTGCGCTTACATTCTTATTTGCACTCTTCATCCAGAGCGTGTTTGCCTTTCCTGCATCCATGACTGCCAACCAAATGAGTGACATGTCTTCCTTAAGCACTGGACATAAAAACGTAGAATCAAGAATCTACGCAAAGGCGGATTCGTTGAAAGGGTTCTACCAGACCAATCAAGCATTGGATGATGAAGACTTTGTCAATCGAATCAGAAATTTCATGAATATGTTACATCAAGCTACATTTCAATAAGCATCTCCCACGCATATGATATTTTAGAAGGGATAACACGCCAAGGGGAGCATCGAAAACAACATCAGCACCAACTTACACTTCTGGTGGTGGAACCAAGAATGGAAAGGCTCTGCAGCAACACCTATGGGATGCAATCTGCTTAAAGTATCAAACCAAATCTACAAGTGTTTCTAGTCAAATAGTTGATTATGGAAGATATAGTTGATCATAAAGTGTAGAATTATCACCCGCCTCTTCGACGTCTGGCGACCTTGCAGAATTGGACGAAAAGCCCAAGGCTAAAGCAACAGCGAATGTTGCAGTGCAAGGAAGTCAGAGTAGAAGATGAGGTGAAGCTAGTGCAAGAAGCATGATACTGCTGCAGCAAATTCATATGCTGCAGGAGAAAGAAACTGTGGAGATAGAAATATAAGCCTTGGTATTGCTAATAAACTGCAGATTTCGGAAACAGATTATGATCTGTTGAAAGCTTGAAGAGACAAGTTGCTGAAGGAACAGAACCTACAATGAGGAATGCTAAGCACAAAAAATACAGTGGATTAAATTAACAAGCTGCTGGTGGAGCATCTGTAATTGATAGTGTCGGATATGGAGGACTCAATGGGATATAGACGAACGAAATACTGCACTAAAGTACCAATTAGTGAAATCAGAAGACTGGAAAAGGAAGACATAAAAACATCGAATTAGTTTTGTCTGTAGCCTCTGCATCCGAGTTTGTCTCATCTCGTCTGGCACTGATTCGATAGTTTCATTGATTATTTTCCAACTCAGTTTCGTGTAGTATATCCTGTCAGCAAGTGCCCTTAGCATTACCATGAATTAGTTTTATGGAACACCATAAACCCCATTGTATCAAACATTAATGGCATTTCTGTTCCTTCAGTGTGATGTCCTGGATGAAGTTTTTTAAAACTATTTCTAAGTTCTTATTCTTATTCTTTTACAATGGATTTTAGTGTTGCTGGAAGAGCCATTCTGATCGCTGGTAATTCTATTTAATACTCTGTTGCTTAAAAATGAAAAGTTGATTTCAATAAATAGTTTGAAAATACACAAAACTTTTATTGGTAATATTTCACAGTAGTTGTAAATTCGGACTCTAAGAATTTAAATCATTACTACTATAAATGATCTTGTATCGTTTTTGCATTCGTTTATCATAAAATTGATTCGCATTTATAAATCTATTAGAATATTTAACATATGTAAATTTATCGAATTTTGAAATGTTAAATTTTAGTTTCGAATAGAAAATAAAAAAATATTTTTAATTGTTTAATTCTATACTGATTTTGTTTATTTGTATAATATTGTACCATATAGTACGCTAATAAAAAAAATGTTATAGAAATTACTTGAAAGTTAAATTTTAGGATGATAAGGTTTAACTTTAATATGAATTCTAATACTGCCTTAAAAATTGTTTAAAAACATTTTTTGAGATTATTTTTTTAGGATTAAGAGAAAAAAAATGCATTTAACGTAATTCTAATATATTACTTTAAGAAGAACAATGTTCTTTCTGTAAAGATTAATAAATCCGAGATTATTATTCACATCGGATTTTTTCACATATAATTCCTCTATGTTATAGAGGAATTAGAAATCGTATAAATGCTATTTATAAAATTTACACTTAGCAGAAATTAAATTTCCTCATATTTTTTTAAATCCTTAACTTGAGTAAAAATGCTGTTAAGTTTCGTACAATTATCAATGACTCATAAAACAATCATCAAAACTCATCACTACTTCTGGTAAAATATTACAAACTATTATACAAAATTTTGTAAATTATTTTGACGTTAAAAATAAAAACTGTGATTTTGAGAATTTATTTAACTCTATAATAATGCTATAATTAAGGCTCTTTAGGAAAATCATAACGATTATAATCCGAATAATGTTATAAAATTCCATCAATTTAAAACTTTTATTGTATTAATACTATAGGAAAATTATATATATATGTTAATTCTAATAGCAATTTCTCTATGTATATATATATATGCAAAATTTACTGCGATTTAGACTTGCAAGCAATAGTTCAGCTTTCTACTTGCATTTTCTTAAAAATGTTTAGATTATTAATAATATCTCTATATTTTTAGATATATTGACGTGTTTTAATTATTTTAAGCAAAAATAGTGAATATATTTCTAATATTAATTTTTATTCTAATATTCTGCACTTGATTAAAACAAATATTTACCTATTTATACTACAGATTACCTTGATATTATAGAGGATATAGAGTAATATAGATAATAAAAAAAGGAAATAGACAGAGAGAGAGAGAGAGAGAGAAAGCACAATATTTCTGATAAAAAAGAAAGTTATACCTCTTTTTCAATTCCTACTATTAGTTCACAATCTTTCTATATCTTGTTCAAATTTTCAGTCGTTAATAAAATACATTTTAAAGCGCTCAATTGAGCTGAAATTTTATGTACACGATTAGTTTGGATGACAATATGGTAACTTTATAATAATTAATAAAAATTAATTGCTTAAAACTAATTATTCAAAGAATTGCAAATCGAGGCACGTTGGCATCATTTTTGGCGACTTAGCGTCCATTTTGGCAACTTGTGTCAAAACTTTAAGAGAATTTACTCTCACATTTTAAGGTGCTCATTTGAGCTGAAATTTTCTATACACGATTGTTTTGGGCGACAATACCATAATTTAATTATAATTAATTAAAATTAATTGACTGAAACTAATTTTTTAAAGAATTACAGATACAGCCACGTTGGCTTCATTTTTAGGGACTTGGGTCAAAACTTTAAGGGATTTTTTTTTTCGTCAGGTTTTAAAGCATTCAGTTGAACTGAAATGTTTTTGCACGATTGTTTTGGATGACAATACGATACTTTAATGATAATTAATAAAAATTAATTGCCACTTAATAGTGTGATTCCGTCATATGTATATATATTTTTATATTAATTGCAATTATTTAATAAAGAGTAACTAAAATAAAATTTTTCTTTGTTGATCTAAGTAGGAATTGACTTAAATTTTTTTTTTATATTACTTGTTTACCATTTTTCCGTTTGTTGTTTATTTTTTGAGATAAAGTGTATTTCACATTATGTACTGAATCATATAGGGGCCTGTGTGTAATTAGGTTTAAAGCCGATTAAAAAGGGAATGAGAAAAGTTTCTTAGAAAAAATGGAAATTAATGCAAAACCTATTTGAACGAAATTTTCTTTATCAAATGAATATTCGTGCATTCAGTGTTTATTTTACTATCGGTTCTCTTCCCGCCCTTTGAATTGATCGAAGAGCTTCGAGATTCTCTATAAATTATTCATTCTTTATTTAATCAGAATCTTTATATTACTAAAATAAAATGGATTAAATATCTTGAAGGGATATATTAGTTGAACGAAATGTGATCACACATTTTTTCCCAGAACAATCTGAATACATAAAAGTAATGGAATTAATTCTGAGCTGCATTGGAATCCAAGGCGTAGATTTAAAATCATAAATATTGAAATCGATTGCAAATATTCTCGATAGGATATAGAAGGTTGTCAAGATATACCTCGTGCTTAAAATGATAGCAATAAAAAAGTAGGATACGAAGCATCGAATGTTTTACAGTTTTGACATCATTGTCGTATTTTCCCCCTTTTATTCGCGATAATTTTTAATCCTTTATTTTTCAATTTTTTTTTTTAAAAAGGTTAGAAATTTTGAATGAGAAAGAAACAAGTAGTATAAAAAAAAAATTAAGTCAATTCCAAATTAGGTCAACAAAGAAAATATTTATTTTAGTTATTCTTTATTAAATATTTATAATTAATATAAAAAAAATATGTATATACATATGACAGAATCACAATATTGAGTAACAAAATAGAAAGCGATTTTTCTTACAATTTTCCTTTCTGTACAGGGTGTTGGACTATTTTTGTTTTTGTTCAGAACTATTTATCCACATTAATTAAATTTAATTATTTTTCTAAAATAGTATAGTAAAAAAAATCACATTCTCAGAAATTAGCCCATCCCTGGTGGGATTCGAACGCACGGCCTTTGAATTAGAAGTCCTACGCGCTATCCATTGCGCTACAGGGACACAACGAATGATTTTCCTATCTATATATGGTGTTGGACTATCATTTTTGTTACTTTTCATTCATTTTTTAATTTAATTAATGAATTAATATTGGAGAAAATAAACTGTATCATAAAACTGTGTCATCCACTACAAGTTTAAAAAAATTTACTTGAATAGGAAGTATTTTACTAACTATTGAAAATTTGAACAAGATATATAAATAAATAAATAAATATATACGAAGAGAGCGAACTAACAGTAGGAATCGAAAAAATTGAATTATTCAGTACATGTTCCTTATTTAAAACTTCAGATTTTTTTTTGTCATGCAGTGAGTAAATATTAAATTCACTAATTGTAATTTCAAACCATAATCAGACTAAGTAAATGATTTTTTAAAAATTTTTTTTTTTACATCGCACTATAAAGCAACACGAGGGCTATTGGCGACGGGCCTCGTAATTTTGAACCTCAGTCAAATGATAACACCTGAGCTATCAAGAGATAAATGTTTACCAAACAACTGGTGTTGAATAGTAAAAGCCGTTAGGTAGCGCTGTTGC
>BMAV01023599.1:697428-709178 GCA_019973955.1 Trichonephila inaurata madagascariensis
AAACATCCTTCATTTTCATAATTTATTGATGAAACATCCTAGATGATCCAATTTTAATGGTGTACTTTATCATTCAATATATGAATATTTTGAGTTCATTTTTGACAGAATTATTATGCTTTCTATTGAAACGTGTGATTATTATTAGAATTTGATGATGAGATAGATCCTGAACGATTTTATTTTATTGGTGTAATAAAAAATATATATATGAGCTTTTTCCTTAAGTGACTAACTTCTAATTGTTTCGTTTCGAATGATTAAATTCTTTTTCATTTTATAATAAATTTAATCTGTTTTTTTTTTAAAAAAACAAGATTTACTTTAAGTTATTTTTACTTTCAAATTCTTTTTGCATTTATTATAACAAAAGGAGACAACTGATATATTAAATGTTTTTATAGAAGTTTTTTTTTGGTTGAAATTAATAATTGAAGTATTTCAATTTAAGTATTACACGTTTTAGCTCACACTGTTGTTTTTAAACATTATTGGTCTAAAATATTTTTAAGTGTAAAAGTTTTGAGTATTTCATTGCATATTTAATGTATTTTGGTGCATTACAATTTTATCTTAAGAATTTTGTTAATTGAAAGCGAGATTTGCTATACTATATAGTGATACCATTGTTATTGTTGAAACGCGTGACAGTTTAGTTAATTCTTTTAGTTACTAAATAAAATTAAATTTAAATTTTAAAATGGCCTATCTCGGCAAAGGTCGACGCGAAGATTTATTCGTCTTAGCCACAGAACTAAATTTAAAATTCGTTAAATCTATGACCATCGCTACTCTCAAAGACCTAATTACTAGTAGTAAAGAATATGACGAAGATCTAACCAAAAACCTACACACAACGATAGTAGAGGATCGTAAAGCCAAGGAGGAAAAATTACGCATAGAAGAACGAGAAGAAAGAATACACATCGAAAAATTGAAGTTTGATGAACAAAAACGTAAAGACGAATTTGAATTGGAAAAGTTGAGGATCCAAGCGCAATTTAAATTAGGTGCTGATACATCCGAAGGCAGTAATACTAAATTTCACGTCAAAGAAGTGTCAAAATTTATACATCGTTTCGATTTGAAAGAAGACATCAGTCTTTATCTTAAATTATTCGAACGTCAAGCGCAGATACTGGATATAAACCAAGAATTTTGGGTTTCTCATCTGTTAGGCTTATTACCGGCTGAAATATCTCACATCATAGCGAGAGAGCCTGATGACAAAGCTCACTCTTACGAACATGTTAAAGACTTACTACTGAAACGTTTTAAGCTAACTCCAGAAAAATTTCGACAGCTATTTGTTTCTCATCAAAAGGCTCCTGAAAGAACATGGATTGATTTCTACCATGAATTAAATACTTACTTCAACGGTTGGATAGACGGTTTAAAGATAGATACTTTCGAAAAATTATCTGATCTAATCATAACGGATCAACTTAAACGGAAAACACCTTTCGAATTTAAAGAATATTACTTAGATGAATGGCCAAATATGAACTCTCCTGTTCAATTAGCAGAAGAATTCGAAGACGTTAAAAAGACACTGAAGCAAAAGGGCAATCCATTTGCGAAGAAACAAGAATTCAAACCCATTGAAAAAACTCGTAGATACGAAGCACCGAGAAAATTCGAATACTATAACAGAACAAATAAGAAGTTTCCAGCGTCAACAAATTTCAACAAACATTATGAATCTCCTGTCACCAAGTGCGAAAATGTTCAAAGATGTCAAGACAATGCACAGAAAGGATATTACAACAAAAATTACGAAAAACACCCAAACTACAATGCTCAGACGAATTATTCAAAGTCACGGAAATTCAAAGAACGTCCAGAGGAAACTTGCACACTCATCGTTATAAGGAAGGTTTACGTACTAAAAAAATATTTTTCGGAAAGAAGAAAATCACGGCGCTTATAGACAGTGGTAGTACCGTAAGTTTGCTGCGAGAGAACACAAGCAGAAGAATCATGGACCCAACAAAATTATCGAAGAATAAAATACTTCTCACAGGTATTGGCGAAGCACAGGTGACAACTATCGGTTCCTTTGAACATGAATTTGAAATTGACAATGAAAACTATTCATTGACTTGGCATGTTGTACCTGCCGATAAATTAAAATTCGAAGCAGTTATTGGGTCAGACCTTTTGGAACAAGCATCGATAAGTTTCACGAAAGAAGGAGTTAAATTCATCAAATATGAAAATCAAGCACTTATGCAAATATCCGCTGAAAATCTTCAAGAGACCTGCGTCATGTTGAAAATTGCCGAATTAAGAAGGAACTCGAGAAGTTAATACAAGATTATAAGCCAGAAAAAATAGCATCTACCGACGTCACAATGAGAATTATTCTGAAAGACGAAGAATCAGTCTGTCAACCACCTCGTCGACTAGCGTTCACCGAAAGACAAGAGGTAAATAAACAAATAGAGGAATGGCTCAAAGAAGGGATTATACGTCCGAGTTCATCGGAATATGCAAGTCCGATCGTAATGGTAAAAAAGAAAGATGGATCGTCGAGAATGTGTATTGACTACAGAAAGTTGAACCAGAAGCTAGTGAAAGATAAATTTCCCTTACCTCTCATCGAAGATGTTTTAGACACTTTGCAAGAAGCAAAGGTATATTCTACATTAGATTTACGTAATGGCTTTTTCCACGTTGATGTTGACGAAGATTGCAGAAAGTATACGTCCTTTATCGTCCCAGACGGGCAATTTGAATTCAACAAAGTTCCTTTTGGACTGAGCACAAGTCCGGGAGTTTTCCAACGCTATGTTTCAAGTATATTTAGAGATCTTACACGGAAAGGAATTGTAATCAGTTATTTAGATGATCTCGTAATTCCAGCGAAAGACGAAAAGGAAGGTCTAGAAAAACTTAAAATTGTTTTCGAAGTCGCTAAAAAATACGGTTTGGAAATTAAATTCAAGAAATGCCAATTATTAAAAAAGACAATCGAATTTCTAGGTCACGTTGTGGAAAATGGAACTATTAAACCATCTACTGCGAAGACACAAGCTGTTCGAAAATTCCCCGAACCAACAACAATAAAACAAGTCCAGAGTTTTCTTGGCTTAACCGGTTATTTCCGCAAATATATCAAGGTCTATTCAACGATAGCTAAACCACTTAGCGATTTAACAAGAAAAGAAAATCCCTTTGTTTTCGGGACTCTACAAAAAGCAGCATTTGAGAAGCTAAAGAATATTATGTCCGAAGGCCCACTCTTGCATATCTACAAATATGGAAGAAGAACAGAACTGCATACTGACGCTTGTAAACAAGGATACGGCGCAATTCTATTACAAGAAGCCGAAGATGGAAAGTTACATCCGGTTTACTACATGTCGAAAAAGACAAATACAGCAGAAGAAAAGTATGATAGCTACGAACTAGAGGTACTCGCAATTATCAACGCATTAAAGAAATTTCGTGTTTATCTTTTAGGACAACATTTTAAAATTATAACTGACTGTTCAGCATTTCAGAAGACCATGCATAAAAAAGATCTAATTACTCGTATAGCCAGATGGGCACTCCAATTAGAAGAATTTGATTACGAAATAGAGCATAGAGCTGGAAGTCGAATGATACACATGTTGATGCTCTAAGTCGATATCCGGTAATGATAATCTGTAACGATACATTAACTTCAAAGCTGAAAAAAGCACAAGACGATAGCATCCAAACATTGAAGTCGCTTCTAGAGAAGCAAGACGTACCCCTTGAAGATACTCAAGTAAATAATATAATGAGCACTTTGAAACAGAGAAATAGTGCAACTAAAGTGAATTCTAGAGATAGGTATGAAGTGGAAAAGGTTGGTCATTACGAAGAACTGAACTCCACCACCACCTCAGCTGATTTAATGAAATATTTTTATACAAATTAAATTTTGAATAGTAATTATTATATTTAATCTTTCTCATGTTATATCCTTTTCGAGAAATTAATTGCTATTATGTGGTAAAACTCGTTTCCAATAATTATCTTATATTCGTTTGTAACAATTATTATATTTTCGTATTATTCTTTACCTTTCGACCTATTTGAAGGATATTTTTTTTTTTGTGTGTGTGTGTTTGTGATTTGGTATTTAGTTAATTGCAAGTCGCAATATAGAATATTTTGGTATTTTTATGTTTTATTTTAGATCCGAATTGTAAATATCGGGTATGCATCTTTTCATCTGTATATTTTATTATAATAAGAACAATATTTTTTTTTTGGTTATTGCATAAACATTCATATATTTAAAAATTTATGGTTATAGCTGAATCCAATTTAGCTTTCTTTAGTAAATAATTTAGCTCTCAACATTGTAAGAGCTGAGAGACCAGCTCAGTCAGAGGAGGGTGATTTTGTAGGATATTCCATTTGTAAGAAGTTAGATCATATCACATTTACCGAGGTCGGCAATTCTAATCAAAACAGTATTCCACATCAACGCCATCTAGCGTCCTTTTTAAAAACGCCGACATGAACCTTTTTCGCCAGAGGCCCACTAACATTCGTCGAGAGAAGTCGTGTTTCGCGCGTCCGCGCCAGGCGGTAAATCTTAATAGTACCATAACGAGTTCTATCATTCGTTCGCGCCAGGCGGTAAGTCTTAATAGCACCATAATGAATTCTATTTAATCTCAATTGCCTCCCTTAAAGTAATGTGATCTAACTTTCCTATTCTTTTGAAATATTCCCCATGTAAATACTCCCCTATAATTCTTAATAAATTATTTAGTTTTCAACTAGTTTCTTTCTTGAACTATGTTGTCTATTTTATTTCGAAAATAACTAATACACCCTAAAAACCCCTAGACACCACGCCATAAAAACCCCGCCATCTGAAGAATCCAATCTTTTTGGAAGATTTCGGTTGGATTCCCACATATATATTAAAATTTATAATGAATATCAATTAAAAAGTCCTGAAAACTTGCAATATTCCAAACACTGCAAAAATATGAAGGTAACCATATTGTAATGTTATCGTCCATCTTGGTGAACATAAATAACAACTTGGTGTGTGCCCTTTAATATCAAACTAGTTCCCGAATATTTTGCCAAAATTTTGAATTTATCAATTATGATGCATTAACTTGAGCCTTTGGTTAAAGAATGATACTTTGATCTATAAATGATATAAAATTTAAAACACACACAAACATAACTATACTATTTATGCAAAGATGAATTACTTTAAAAACTGATACATTTATCTACTATTTGTATTAACTAGGATAAATTTACTACATACAGAAAAATACAAGAACATTTTCAGTCTATAAAATATAGGAGGAATGATGAACTGAGAGGCAAGTAAAAATGATAAGGTAATGTAAAAAATTAATCTGTAATTCAGATACAGTATTTAATTTAATATAATTTGTGTGTGTGATTTTCAAATCTTTATGAACATTCTTTATTTGCATAGTTTAAAAAGACTACAAAACTAATAAAAATGTCCAAGTATCTTGATGGTTTCCCATATATTAACATTAGAACAAAAGTAGGAAAGATCACTCTTTTGGATTGAGCAAATTTTTATTTACAAAGGCCAATTCTTATCCATAGATATATAAAAAACATCAAATTCTTAATTGGTAATTTAGTGCTATTTTGATATTGAGTGCTACGCGCAAAGTTGTTTATGTTTGCCAAGATGGGCAATAACATTACAATATGGTTAACTAGATATTTTTATTGTGTGGTATTGTGGTTGCCACATGGGGATAATGTATATTAATATTTTTTTTTTCCAATGGTAACCTTATTAATTTCAGATTATTTTAATTCAATTTCTTTAAAAATTTAAAAACTTTCATTGCAATTATTGTTCACACACAAGCTACTGCTTCAGTCTTCTGCTGTATTTTGTGCTATTTTTGAACATATGGATATTTCTAATACCAGTGTGTATATATATATTTCGGAGTTGTGCTATTAATTATTGCTGCAAATTGCAGTTTTCCACTTTATCTTCCTTTAAAATAATGCATTTTCGAATGTTCCTTGTTCAATGAAATTCATTACAGGAACTCAGTTTCTAGAATATTGCAAATTATCAGCAATTATTAATTGATATTAATTATTGATTAATTATAATATATATCATGTATAGTTATTTTAAGTATAATATAATATAATTATGTAACACAATTATTATATATAACACATAATACATAATAATTATTCTGTATAATAATTATATTATGTAATATATAGTAATAATCATTTATATAATTATTATATTATATTGACATCACAATTATTGATTGATATTGGTTATTTTCAATCTATTCCTATATTCTTTATTTGAAATATATTTCAAAACAATTCTTTAAAATTATTTTCCTGATGATTTCTACTAGGCCGCCATCTTGGATTCCATATCAATCATGCGATTAAGGAATCATGCCAAATGGTGCTGGTGATTAGCATTCCAATATCAAATTAGTTTGGATAATTTTTTTATTATTATTTAATGGAATAAGCAATATGTGAAAAAGGGAAAGCACAAATTTTATTAGTTATATTACAACAAAGACTAAACACAAGTTATAAAATTAAATTTTCATAATTTCATATTTAACTTTTTGCTTTTAATATGCTTTTTTATAAGATGAAGGAAACTTGGAAACAATTTAGACAAACTTATGAAATTTGTTTATTAATGAGTAATGGATATAACAATATTAAATGCCTTAATTAAAAAAAACATGTTTTATATAAAACCCACAATCAATAACTGAATGTTTATAATTTTGCAACACATTTTTATAAAAATGCTTCATAAATATCATGTTTGTAAGCATTGAGAAAGATAAACTTCGTAATAGCACAATTTAATAGTTCCTTCAACAGAAATGTAATTTCTCTTTTAGTAAAAATAAAATTAAGGAAAAGTCAGCATTTTCAAAGATATAAAATATTTAGATATGTAACAATTCTATGAAGAATTTGAATCTGTTGATAAAGTCTATCTGAACACACAGTTTTTTTTGGTGCAAATTTATGGCAACAATTTGCTTTTAAAATATAACATAGGGGCAAGACAAAATAATATTTTCAAAAATTAAATAACACTCTAAGTGATGAATTTCAACAAAACAAATACATAAGAATATTAAAAGTAAATGAATTTAATTACAGTTAACCAAATGACTACAACAGAAGAAAAATAGATTTTTTTTTTTTTACAAAACTAATAAGAATGTTAAGCTAAGTTAATTTAATAATAATCAACTGTATTACTAGAAAAAGGAAAACAACTTTTTTTTAAACAGCCAACATTTTTGCATATTCTATAGCAGAATCACTATTCAAAGTCATCAACTTGTACATCCTATCATCCAAGCACATATTTTTAAAATTTTCAGACATTTATACCTGAATGCAATCGAATCTTCTTTGTACATGATACAAGCACCACTTTTTTACTTTTTCATTCAACAAACCAAAAGAAGTACCAGTAGAAACACATTATTCAGCCATTATATTATTGGGTACTAGTTTGATATCAGGGGTAATGGCACCAAGCAGCGCTTCTTGTTGCTGGAATGGAATTCAATATGGCACCCTAGTGGTAATTTAATGATACACAATAATTTTTAAGAATTGTTTTGAAATACATTGAAATGTATTTCAAATGAAGGATATAGGAAGAGATTGAGAATAACCTAGATCAAACAATAAATAATGAATATCAATATAATATAATAAAAATTAACATGTACTAATAATAGTATTATAAGCAGCATATATAATAATCTTATATAATTTTATCATATTTATATATAATATTCATGTAGTATGATTTAATAACAATTATTATATATAATAATCAAATAATGTAATGTAATAGTAATTATAAAAAAAGAATAATCATTGTATTGTAAAAAAACAAAAATAATGCATAATACTTGTATTACATAATTATAAATAACATAATAATTATAAATAAATAACATAAGAATAGTTATAAATGAACAACAAAAATAGTTATAATTATAAATAAACAACAGTAATAATTACAAATAAAGAACAATATTAATTATAAACAAACAAAATATGCAATAATATTTATAAATAAATATTAAAAGAAACAATTATAAATAACGAATATTATATGATTATTAAATATAGTAATAACTGCATTTTTATATTACATTATTAATAAAATAATTACATAGTATATGTTAAAATTAATAATGAATATCAATTACAAAGTACTGAAAGCTTGCAACATAAAAGTTGCACAGCAAGTTCCTTCAACGAATTTCATCAAAAAGGCAAAAAAAAAGAAGCATTTTTAAAACGTAAAATAAACCGAAAATAAACCATTTATAGCCATAATTAAAAGTACAACACTTATTCTTTTAAGAAAAAATATTCTAGTACTCATTCATATTAGAAATATCCATATTCAAAAATAGCAAAAAATAAAACAGACGGAAACAATAGAGAACAATTACACTGAAAATGGTAAAATTTTTAAAATAGCATTAAAATCATCTGAAAAATTAATGGGGTTACCGCAGGAAAAAACCAATAAAAGTTATTTCTAATAAACGTAATCCCCATGGCAACCCCATGTGTGGACAGAAGATAAAAATATCAAGGTAACCATATTGTAATGTTATCGCCCATCTTGGCAAACATAAACAACAACTTGGCACTATTACCCCGGATATCAAACTAGCATCCATGAAGTAATAAAAACTATTTGAAACAATTGGAAATATAATGACAATTGTAAAAAAAGGTTGGCATAACACCATTCTATAATAGAATTACACTTTTCCCTCTGGGAGTATGACTGCCAATCTGTCGTATTTATCTTTCACAGTTGGTGACTTTATTTTGTACAATTCAATGAGTTTACATATAACAAAGATTCAACCAAAAGTCTAAAAGAGTTCAGCAACAAAAGTGAAATTAACTAAATAGTAAAAAGTTTTCTTAACAACACAGAGATAAATTCAGAAATATATAAGTTTTCTAGAAAAAATAATTTGCAGAGAGAATAATAGGAAAGCACATCAGCATTAAAACAAAGAAAACACGCATAAATAATAAGTCTGGACACTGACTATAATTTTACTCAAGTTGATTAGATCATACTTGTCATTATAAACAATATTTTGAATTTTTTAAAATCAGAAGTAAAAATATGAATTGCTTAGAGATTAAGGAAAGAAAATTAAATTTTATTATTTTGGTTGATTTGTCGAATCGGCCGCTTCTCGCGCCAAGTGTTTTCTTGCCAAATCGATAAATGCGCTAAATCTGGTAACCCTTCTGAATTTGTTCTCCAGTGAAGGAGAAGTCGTTTTGACAAAAACGTGCCAAATACGCGATTTTTCTAAATTTGGCGGAGAAGCGGCCGATTCGACAATTTCACCAAAATTTTTAAAATAAGTTATATTTTTGACATTAATACTAATAATTAAAATTTAAAAAATCTTTAGCATTCAATGTGGAAGAAAAACAAAACAAAAAGAAGTACATATATTACCCATCAATTCTTTCTTTTCCTTTTTCTGCTGCGCAAGAAGATCTTTATGTGACATTGAATCGGCCATGACAAATTTATAAAAACTGCAGTACTTTAGTATACGATTTAAAATTCCAGAAATTTAAGCAGCGAGAAAATAAAAGAGCAAAAACTTTATAAGAACATTATACGCATAACGTTAAATAAAGAGCACTTTTTGAGTTCCTCACACCTCGGGCATTCCTCTTCGGCACGGTCAAAGGAAAAGAGGTTGCTTGTCATTGGTAGATGTGCAATGACGTCATTATTCTGGATTGCCTGGTTTGGCGTTATAGCATTTTTCTATGCCCTAGTGATTCATTGAAACATAAAAGTTTTGTCCCCATTTGGGAGATTGTTTTTCAGGCAGTTTTTTCTTCTGTGTCTTTTGAGTATAATAGTTAAATTCCCTTGCGTATGAAATTTTCACTGTAAAAATAACAATTTGTTCTTTTTTTCATTCACGTAAATCAAAATATTTTTAATGGATTTAATTTTGTAGAAGAAATATATATTTGAGCTTAGTAAATGAGGAACTTAATTACAAATAAAAAAAATTGTTATATAAGCTTTTAATAATCAATTTACCGTGATTAATAATACTTTGAAAATGAATTACATGTTTCGAGTTTTATCCTTATGTAAGAAAAAAGAAGTCAATAATAAATAAAGAAAATTTATGTTTTTTTTTATAATATATATTTATTGGTAATATTAATGTACATTTTAAAGGTAAATGAATTCGTTCTTATATCAGATTGATTTTGTACAGGCAAGTGATATTTTAAATTATTAGCTTAATTTCATTTTTGTAATTAGTGATTTGTTTTTTATGTATGTGTGAAAGACTCATTTATTCACATTTTTAAAAAAAAATCGTCTAATACTCTATTTTCTTTTAAGTTTTAGAATTAAATTTACTGCAAAAGTTTAGCTATTATAAACTAAACTATATAAATAAACTCATGCTTAAATTTTTATTTTCTATCTTTAGTGAAATACTATAAATAAAGTGATTCGTGGCTATTGATTAGGAAACACCTCACTGTTCTAACTTCCACATTACATCCATATTATTCGTTCAAGTTTTCATCGACACATTTATTCACATAATTCTCAATGTTTACAATTATTTTTTTAGAGGTTTTCTCTTCTAACATGCTCACACATATAAATCTTCATTCAGGGTTTAAATCAAAAGTCTTGAAATAGAGTACCACTTGAATCCCTTCATCAGTGGTTTGTTATAGAGAATAGTTTGTTTTTATAACAGGCAAGTTTGATGAAGATAGAGTCATTAAAAAATGGAATTTGGATTCATCTTAAGAAATATTTACTGATCGGTGTTGTGTCACTCGAAGCACATAAATTTTCTCCTTTCCTAAAGTATTTATATGTTTCCTCCTGTAAAGCTAATTAATACGAAAATATGACAAAATTATACGTTTTCGAGCAAAAATAAAAATTAGCCATTGAATTATAATTTTCAAAAACTTATTTAGATTTTGCATACTATCTTACAAGAATTTTCACACACTAATTATTCACTTTATTACAGCTACAATTAGAGATAATCAAGAAAACATAATACGTAGCAGAAAATATTTAACGGAATCATTTAGAAAAATTTCTTTTTCCAACATTTCCATTCTTAGAATAAATATATATATATATATATATAGTAGTCCCTAGTTTATTTTAAAATATCCAGAAAAATGGGCTTAATTTTCAAGAAACATATATCTTTATATTTTAAGTACGTGTGTGTTCTGGTATCTTTTTAAAAAATGTATTTGTACTTTCTTTCCATTTTATTTCATTATTTATGAGCACAAAGGCGTTGTAAGTATAAAGTACTGTAAATTTTCGAAACACCACTAATATTATACGAAAATGTAAGAATTTTTTTTAAAAAAATTATTATTTGTCAGTTAACCCAACAAACTAAACATATACGTCTGAAATAAAATAACCGTAACAATTATAGAAGCAATTAATTACCGTAAAAGCCGGCGTATAACGCACAATTTGAACACAGAAAATAAGATCGAAATGCATGAGTGCGCATTATACTCTGGGGGGAAAAAATGTTACCTTAAAAATAAGAAAAAAGCTCCTGGAAAAAAAATTAGGCTTCTACATATATCGAGAGAGAGAGAGAGAAATACTGTTTAGTTAAAAGAAATCAAATTCCTTATCA
>BMAV01023600.1:0-31162 GCA_019973955.1 Trichonephila inaurata madagascariensis
TAATAAATGCCACTAAAAGTTTCGATTAAAACCCTGTAATGAAACTAGTTTAAAAAAAGTAATAATGCTATTCAATTATTTGTTAAAATTTCTAAACATAATAAATATTTCAAAAAATTGAAAGAAAGGCAATTATGGAAAAGTACAATTAGGGATGATTATTTTTAAAATTTATTAAATATAATTTTGTTATACCACTTTATATTATTTTAAAATTTCATATTAGTGAAATAAATAAATAAACTTTGTTTGTTTTAAAAGTCGATGTAAGAATGCCAAACAATTTTCAAAAATTAAATGATGGTTTTTTCTATTAGTGTAAAAGAATTACAAATAAACCCCAGAAATTCGTTTGCTAAAGGAAAATATTTAAAAATCATTAACGTTTGAAGAAAATCGTCGAATGGCCCATTTAAATGGAAATAAATTTTTTAAAAATTCTACTTTGCTCGCTTTTTGCGTGGTTCCCCGTTTTGGGACTACTTTCTGAGAGCACCTTCCGAAACATTTTTATTTTGCATCACTAACAAAACGGATGCACAAATCCATATTACTCAATTCAAGCCAAAACCTTTTCCTTACACTCCTAAACACATGATGGGTATCCTCTTTCACACTGGACTGAATTCGCGCATTACCAAATTTCAAAAACCATCATTCACTGATCATCAAACCATTCTTTCTCACAATTCAAAAAACCTTTTTCCACACGGGAACATTGCAAACCTTTACGAATATTAATCGTAACTTTTCATGCACCATTCTCTAAACATCGTTCTTTTTCGGAGCAAAGGTAATTTTTGGCAAAAAACCTTCACAAATAATCAAAATTCGGTAACTTTTCCAAAGCGCTAAAAAAGTTTCTAAAGTCGTTAAAAAAAAAGAGAGCTGCTCAAGCGCATTAGTAATTATCGTTAATTTTTAAAGTAATAAAAAGCTATTTGCCCATGCGCGAGAATGACCGTTGAAGAATTAAACTGTTAAAATTTTAAAAAAACGAATTACGCATGCGCTAACTTGCCGCGATATCGTTAAAGAAAGAAATCTACTGCGCATGCGCAAAATGTATCCAGATAACGACTTCTTCACTGGAAAACAAATTCAGAAGGGTTACCAGATATGGCGAGAAAACACTTGGCGCCAGAAGCGCCCGATTTGACAAATCAACCGAATAGTTTAGTGGATGATGAATAAATATGAATGTGAATAACACACCACACCCGCACAAAAGTATACACTTTTCATTTAATTTTACAGCAATTCAAAACTTTATATATATATATAGAAAGAAATTTGTATAATATATCAAAAACCAGAAATATAATATATATATATATATATTTATGAAGTAGGCGGCGCTACTGCAAGCCTCCTTAGCATCCCCTCCCAGGTGGCTTCGAAGGGAAGCAAAGGGCAATGACTCGGACGGAAGAGGCAGCGAGAGAAGAGATATTAGAACACAAGAGAAGAGATTGAGAACGCAAGCCAGGCAGACTCACAACGGCAGAGCAGTAGCAACTCTTAAAAAGTAATGAAAGCCAATTAAGCAAGGACGCGCGTTTAAACGTTTCACTTCATCCATTAATTGTTATTCTCCCTTTTATTTATTCTTGTTTTAAAAATAAACAGATTATTCTGGCAAATCCCAGTTTACGAATTCATCCCAGTAACAACATAACATATATATATATATATATATATATATATATTTTCTTTTTGTTTATGTTTTAATTCAGGCCTGCTTTTATCAATAATGAACTTAATTTAGAATGTATATAGAATCTATCAAAAAAAAGTGTGTGTGTACTCATGTACGCAAGTAATAAGTTATACTTCTTTGGCGTAACAAGATTAAAATCTTTTTAAAAATCTTTAGGGCAAGCTGGGCCAAGGGGAAAGGGTCAAGAGCAGATGGAAGATACTAACCTTCAGGTAATTTGGGCCCCCCCCAAACCTGAGATAATTCCCCATTTAAAAAAAAAACCCCCCAAGGAACAATATTTCCAATAACATGGGGGATCAGACTGTATCTGGGGATGAAGTGAGCCCAAAAGTGACATCTGGGCCTCATATTGAATGTCTCGGCGGGAAGAATCTTCGAGAAAATTAAGACACCGCCTAACCCGAAGGGTCATTTTAAAATAATTAAAACATTTAAAAATTAAAAAAATAGAAGCAGGGAAAACCTGAAAATGGCCCTTTGGAAAAACAAGAAGAATCCTTTGAACTGATCCGGTCTGTAGTTAAAATGGGGGGGTGTTGGGGGAAAACGAAAAACTCCCGGGGCAATTGAGTAAATGGTCCACATCCCAACGATACACAGAGTAATAGGTGATCCCAAAGTTTAATCCTTCTATCTCTGTAATATCGTTACGTCATCAAAAGATCGAACCCCATTGGAAAGACATGGGGATTCTCATTTTAGCGATAACGCCCCTCCCCCTAAGCCCACTATCTACACACGAATTATAACAGATGAAACAGTTTAAGGAGGAGAACCTATGGTCCAAGTTTCAGTAACGAATCTCAAAAATCCTCGGAGCTATGCCGGATTTAAAGAAAATTATAACTTTAAAATAATTTTAAAATGTTAAATATGGGTAAAGAAATGGGTCTATGGTCCTGAAAAATTATATCTAAGATGCTCATAGGAAGAACACTCGAATCAAGCCGATGCGGTCGACCAAGGTGGCATAGGATTCGAGTTACTTCTGGGGAAGCCCTGTAGGGGGGAGGGGGCCAATTCCACGTAAAGCTCGCACTAATACAAAAATATGGCGGACCTCCAAAAATCAAGTTCCAAGCTCAATTCCTTGGGGGGATGAAATTTTTTCCATTCTCCTTAGGATTAACATGGGAGTATGATATTTTAGTGCTTAAGCCCTCCCCATGCCTTCACAATGGGAATGAAGCAGATGACTGGATGGGTCTTGACGAGTGGAATACTTGGTTCAAATCTCAAATCCGAGACTCGAACAAGAGCCAAGATATTGTGAATTTAAACACATTTAAAAAGTTTGAGACAATTAAAAGCTATGAAAGAAATAGTCCTATGGACATAAAATTATAATAACTGGAAGAGCAGATAGAGAAGGATCGAATGAGCCAGGTCCTAATGGACTGTGAGGCTCGGGTGCCGAGATATTAGCTAAAAAGCTGTAGAGGGGGGAATGCACAGGGGGATGCATCCCAACAGTATGGTTATTACAGTATAACAATAGTTATTATTATCCCCCAAATATCAGTAATAGCACCAAAAAAGTGGCATGCTAAAATATTAGACTACGGTGTGCCGCGAGCACATCGATGTCGTGAAGGTATGCGCGCGCATTCGTGAAGGTGTGCGCGCGCATCGTAAAAAGTTACCCTCATCCTTTTTTCCTAACGCCCAAAATGAAGGATAACTTCAAAAATAAATATACGAATACACACAAAAGGCTCTTATAATTTGCTACAATGTTATATATAAATGTGTTTATGTTCATCGCAATGCGTTCATAGTAAATACATCTATAATCATATACTTGCAATTGTTATTTAAATAGGTAAACTAATATTTAATCTTATGTTTTATGTACATGAAATACAATTTAAAGATTAATTTACTAATTTTTTTTAATCAGTCCATTAGAACCTGGCTCATTTGATCCCTCTCTATCTGCTCTTCCAGTTATTATAATTTTATGCCCATATGGCTATTTCTTTATAGTTTTTGTCTTAAACTTTTTAAATTTGTTTAAATTCACAATATCTTGGCTCTTGTTCCAGTCTCGGACTTGAGATTTGAACCAAGTATTCCACTCGTCAAGACCCATCCAGTCATCTGCTTCATTCCCATTGTGAAGGCATGGGGAGGGCTTAGGCACTAAAATATTTTTCCCCATTAAATTAACCCTTTTGGGGACTGGAAAAAATTCAAGGCAAATGACCCTGTTCCGTTCTGCATTTTTTCAAGACAAAGCATTTTCGCACCCCGTTCCTACGGAAAGCAAAGTTTCGCTGACCCCGGGGGTATCCCAGTGGTAGGCATTCATTGAAGCTCAAAAGGTCCCCGGTTTAATCCCGGGTTTTTTTCAGGGAAAGGAAAAAAATATTTTTAAATTTTAAGGCGGCAATGATCTGTAACCTTCTGTATATTTTCTAGACAAAACATTTCCCCATCCGTGACTGTGTGGGGCGCATCGTAAAATTCACCCCCCATTCTATTTCTTAACGAAAAAAGTAAAACAAAAAAAATTTCGTAATTTTGTTCAACTGATGATTTCATTTTTTGAGA
Organism: Trichonephila inaurata madagascariensis; assembly: GCA_019973955.1. NCBI lineage: Eukaryota > Metazoa > Arthropoda > Arachnida > Araneae > Nephilidae > Trichonephila > Trichonephila inaurata. The sequence goes on from BMAV01023600.1 coordinate 4,277, forward strand.
TCTTTCTTTTTATGGTTAAAGCGGGTGGGCCAAACCTTTTTTTAATTTGCCACTATCTGATTTTAAAAAGGTATGCGTGCCACTTCCAATAAACAAAAAAGGTGAAAATAATCCCTTCCTATTATGGGATTTTTACGCAAACAGCACATATTTTTATGCGAGTCTGAATTACTGGAAATTTAAAAATTATATAATGAATTAGATATAAATGTACAAACTTAAGTTTTATTTTTAATAAACGTTTTATATCGGTTCATTTAGGTTATAGGTATAAAATAAAAAGGAGCAACGAAAAAACCAATTTTAAAAAATTATTGAACGTCGGGACACTTAATGTTCTTTTTGGGGAAATTTGTGTTTTTTTCCCAAGTAATCTAAATGGTTGGGTTTTATAAGATGTTAACAAAATTAGGTTTCTTCAGGTGCATTCAATTAAATTTGAGCGATATTTTGGTTTTATATATACTTTGCTTACAATAGAAATAATTTTTATTCACAAACATATGTTAAACCAAAACTTAAACAATATCTGACAGCCAAATCGTGTCAAGTTGGAAAGTTGTTTTTTGATGCAAATTTCGAAAATTCACAACAATATAATTTGAATCACTTGCAGTTCTAAAAAATTCTTTACATTTATTTTTAATTGTATTATGTTCAATAATTTTGATTTGCATTCCATGTGGGTACCAATTAACGTCTTGCGGAATGATTGAAATAGAATTTATGAAAATATCAGTATTTTTTTATCCTCTTGAAAATCATCAAACCTAGCAGTGAATGAATCCTGTAACATGGATATTAAATTTTTAAATCTGGCACATCTCGAAATATTATTTTTTGGTAGATAGCCCTTGCATTAATGTGGAGATAGTTAATCTTTTTTCTCTAAAATCGAGATAAAGAAAACAAATTTTGTTCACAAAACATGTATGATTAATTAATTTAGGAAAAATACAATCTTTTCCCTGTAATCTTAAACTTAAAATATTTAAAGGTTCCATATAAGATCGCTATATATATAAGAAAAGCTAAATTCACTAGCCAATTTTCATTCTTGGGTAGCAAGCCCTCACTGGGCAATTAATTTTCTTCTAGATATTTTAAAATACGCTCCCTCAAATTTCAAAACCTCGCGCGAGTCAGCTCCCTTTGGAAAGCCAACGCACAACAGTGAAGAAATATTCTTTACATAATAATTTTCTATTATACAGTTGAACATGTTTTTGTGCGGTAAATAGGGACCACATAAAAAAATTCGCAAAAAAAAAATATTCAAAAATTTCATAAATTCTTACATATAACAAACTAATTCGTGGAAATACTACAAAAAAAAAACTTTTTTATGCGGTAGGTGGAGACCGCATAAAAAAAACTCGCATTTATAAAATATGCCAATTATTTACGAAATTTATGTAAGAGTACTTCCATAACAAAATAAATAATTAAATATTTTTTTACACATGTAAACATTTTAAAAACATGTAGTTTCTCATTGTATATAGGATAATTCTTTAAATGCACATACATAATTCATCGCTACTCATCGTAATCCAAAGTCTTGTAATGAATAAGTTCAAAATCGCTTTCGTCACTTGAAGGTGCAGTTTCAATTGATTATTTTTTAGCAACATAAAGTAAGAGACAAGTTTTTGTGACGAAGAACGGGTGGTCACACACACACACACTGTGACATAACCATCTGTGATGACCATGTCTTGCCGGTTCCGCGTAAGCTGGTGTGGGATTATCAAAATGATGAGACATAATTCTTAATACAACTTTTGATAAGAGTAACTTATAATACTTAAATTCTAATTTGACAATTATTAATTAGGTGAAGTCAGCCCGAATTAAAATCACGTATTTAAGTCAGATCACTCAATTAGATCACTCTATCTCAATTATCCTAAATAATCCCTGTTATCTAGTATATATTACTTGCAGTTCTGGTCCCTTGACCTAGAAGGGATATAATCTATAGCTTTATCTATGAAGATTCTTGATCCTGTGCAGCTAATTCTTGACTGCTTATTCTTGAGAGGCCGCAAGAACACTAAGCTTTGTCACGCTATTGATCAGAATGATTCCACACACTACAACCCTCTGAGCCTGCCACGCTTGTATACTATATCTAGGTTTGCCACGTTATCAGCACATAATAGTATATCTCATTTACATATTCGATCCCGTTTCTCTGGTATTGGGTTGGAAAGGTTTTGCCATTAATCGTGGCCGTCAAAGAACTTGAGGAGTCATGTTAATCAGAAAAGACGCGAGAGACGTCACAACCCCCTCCAAGAAAGAAAAACGTGATTTACTTGGGGTTCTCAATGCCCTTAATAAATTACGTGTCTAAGCCTCTATTTCTAAATTTCTTCGCTTTCACAGAGTTTTATTTAAATTTTAATCTTAAATCTTCATTTAGCTTTTATAATTTCAATATCTATCTTGACTTTGAGAACAAAATTTTGGTGCAATCTTAAATTTTTAGCTTTATAATTTCCAAAATTTATCTTGACTTTATTTTCATTACTCATCTTAAATTTTTAATATTCATTTGTTTTGAACAAACAAGTTTTATCAGCCTTTGGGCCAGCATTTAACTGGTGCTACATTTGTTTTGCGACGCTCTCATACACATTTTCGTTACTTAAAATGTTATACACTTAAAGAAACTACCATTCTGGATTGCTGAATTTGGCTCTTAAGCATGGGAGCAGGATAAAAGCTTGCGCACTTAATAACCTGATGCTTTGGGGTACCAAACTTAGGGGTTTTCAGGGTCAGTCTCCTGAAATGGAAGAACTATTTGGTATCTATTTCCCTTTCTTTTGCTTTATTTGTGGTCCACTTATTGATACACCTGATCTTTTAATACCTTGGTTATATTTAAACCTTTTATTTTATTTTTCATTCCCTACTGTGAACTGGGTAGTCTGACCAGTGATTTGTTTTTATGGGTCCTCTCTGTATTTTTGTATTGATTTGATTGATTTTAATCCCTTTTTGCCTCCCAACACCACGTTTCACCGCAGATTTTTCTTTTTCCTATTGTGACTCATTACAATCCTTGGTGTACTTTTTCCGAAGTACGAGTTTCCTGACTTGATCTTATACTATTTTGGGATACCTGTTTCTAATTCGACCTCGTCATTTCCTATGACGATATATATTCTTATTTGATCTACGTTAACTGTTAATCTTTTTTCCTGATTTCCATATTACAATATTGTTAAAGTTCTTAACTTCTAAGGACTCTATAAGGTCCCTCAAATTTTCTGTTTAAATTTACTTTATACTTTGTTAGCAGCTGAACTTACAGGGTGTGTTTCCCTAATAAAACCCAATCATTGCAACATTTTATGTCCTTTCTACGTCTATTATAATATTTTTCCCCACCTTTTCTTGTTTAATTTTTCGTACTTAGTCTAAGCTTCTTTAAAAGCTTTCTGTATATCTTGAATTTTTGAATTTAGAGCTTTCCGATATCATAACTAGTTTTGAAATGGTGTAATCAATTTTTCGACCTAAAAATAACTCAGCCGTTGTTTTCCCGTTGTTTCATTTCACCGCCGTACCCAATAGCGTAAGCTCCACGTAAGAATTGATCCCAAAGTATCATGTTGATCATTAACATGGAAATTTTGCAATCATTTGCACTATATCTCGGTCTTTCCTTTCAGTCCGATTTGCTTGTGAGTCGATATGCAGCAGTCTTTACATGCCTTATGCTAATCTTTCCTTAAGTGCTCAAAATCTCGGATATAAATTGGGACCATTATCGCAGTAATTTTTATTGGGCTCCATAACGCGATATAAAGTTGTATCAAAAATATCGCTGATGACCAACACAGAGATGAGGCCTTTTAAGGTATAATTTCAGCCCATTTGCTGAAATGATCGGTTATTACTAAAATATAGCGGTTACGTCTTATTCTCGATATAGGATACGGGCCTGTAAATCTAACGTCACTATGTTCGGATAATTCGATTATAATTGGATTTAACCGACCAGCTGGTAACGCGTTTTTATATGGTTATTAACGGCATATAGCGTAGCGGGAGCATATTGATCAATAAATTTTCTCATGTACGGGAAATAACAAACGTCGGAATTTTTTATGATACGTTTTAAATCTGCCGACGTGTCCACTTATTGGCTTGTCATGAAATTCTCTCATTTCATTCCTTAAGATTTTGGAATGTATACACGCATTTCACCCTAATGACGTTGCGTGTTTCGCATAAAGCCAATCCTTCAATTAAGAAAAATCGTGGGACCAATTCTCACATATCGTTGCATTAACCGAGTTATCTTCCGGGTTTTTCTAAATAATATCTATATATATGACCTAATTCTGGGTCATTTTCTGTTCCTCTATTAATTGTTCCGCAGTAAGTACCAAATCTTTGATTATGGCACAATTAATTTTATCACCAATTATATTATTCCCTTGGTTTCGGTAAAGTGTAGCCACCATGTTTAACTGTTTCCGACCCATTGGCGTGTAATTTTCCTTTATTTACCTTATTATCTTCCAACCAGTGTATTTTGAATTTTTAACGATTTTTGATCCAAAATCTAATACGATTTTTTGACCCTTTTATGAAATCGATACCCAGGGTATACATGGGTATTCTAAATCTTTCAGCATACATAAATGACCAATTTCTTTCGAATTGTCTGATGTGAATTTTTAATTTATACTATCCCCATGTTTTGGCATTTCGCACCCTGTGCTGTTATTACCTGGGCTCGCAGTTTTTTGACGTTTATAGAAAAATATTTTCTATATACTTCTTCAAATATAAAAATTATCTGCTCAGTGATGTCCCCATGGCGCTTTCAAAAATGTGTATTTAATAATATAGGTACATGGGGAGAGTTCTACGGGTGCTATACATATCGAGAAGGTCATTCATCTCTCTTGTCGACACCTCTTGAGGTTGATCATTAGCCTTTACAATGTTTAATCGTCCCCTTTGCGTCCTATCGCCTCGATTGAAATTATCCTCCGAACCCTTATTTCTACAGTCCCCTCTATTAAAATTATTATTTCGCTCATTTCGAAATGGGCGCTTATTGCTGAATCTTTGATCATTATTCACCGAAACCTATTCACTCTCGAACCCTCCTATTATTTTGACGGCTATTCTCAGTAAACTCATTTTCTGTTATTTGGTCTACTCCTTATTTCCGAATTCTCCAGTTTCCTACCATTAGCTTCAAAATTAGGCATCCTATACGCATTTTGACCTCGTCTTTCCTACATTATGGTTCTGATAACCCTTTGTAATTTGCAAGAGTATCTCTCTTCAGATTTAGCCAGGACTTCTAAAAGTTGTATCGTACATTTTGTGGATTTCGGACTTCCACGTAGTCTGTACCTGTGGTTCGAGTCGAACTAAAATATGATCCACTAAGTCTGCTTGGGACATTCCTAATTCTAAACTTCTCTCTATTTTTAGTAATCTATATACGAAATCAGTCGCCTCACCGATTTCAGCTCACTGCTTGTGATGCATAAAACTCCGACTGTAGTTCTTTTTTTTTGGTTTTTTTGATCACTTGGAGGAAAAAGCCTTCGCTAATTCAGCTTTGAGCTGCTTTTAAAATCCGTGGCTGTATTTTGCACCAACAACAGACAAATATCGAATACCAATCTTGAGCCCTTCCCCTGAGATGACTTTTTTAAGTAGCACATGACAGATTAGGTTTCAAGTAACTGAATATTGTTATCAGTGCACTCGGTAAACTCAGCAACATTCTCCGACCTGAAAAGTACATTTCAGGTGGGGTATATTTCCACCTACATTACCTAACCCAAATTAAAAACGTTCGGGCGCCATTGAGACAGCCATCCTGCTTGATGACGTAATACTTGCGGTTCCGCGTAAGCTAGAGGTGTGGGATTATCAAAATGATGAGACATAATTCTTAATACAACTTTTATTAGAGTAACTTATAATACTTAATTCTAATTTGACAAATTATTAAATTAAAGGTGAGAGTCAAGCCCGAATTAAATCACGTATTTTAAGTCGAATCACTCAATTAGATCTCTATCTCAATTATCCTGGCTGTCCTATTTATCTATTACTTATATCTAATATTACCACCTTTTCAGTTCTGGTCCCTTGACCTAGAGAATATAATCTATAACTTTATCTATATGAAGATTCTTGATCCTGAAATGCAGCTAATTCTTGACTGCTTATTCTTGGTCCGCAAGATTTCACACTAAGCTTTGTCACGCTGATCAAGAATGATTCCACACTACAACCTCTGAGCCTGCCACGCTATGCTATATCTAGGTTTTGCCACGTTATCAGCACATAGTATATCTCATTTACATATTCGATCCGTTTTCTCTTCGGTATTGGGTTGGAAGGTTTTGCCATTAATCGTGGCCGTCAAGAACTTAGGAGTCATGTTAATCGAAAGACGCGAGAACGTCACAACACACACACACAGTTGCTTGTAAATGTCACGATAACCAGCTGCCATGATTGGAAGCCTTTTTTGAATTTTATACTCCTTTCTTATGGGTATCTATTTAGTACCTGTCCATTTTGTTGGAAAGCTAGATCCCTGCATATTTTTATACGCTCTCAAAGAATCTGGCTTCTGGTCCGTCTTCATAATTTATCAAATTATTGATAATGTCACTGTCATTGAAAGTTTCATCTTCAATCAGGGAGACTGTTTATAACAAATGAACAGAGCGTCTTGGAGTGTCTACATTTCAGTGGCGTAACGTATACCCCGCATCACGGGGTGGGGCAGAACTCTAGGGGCCCAAGGCTTTATTTACGCTAAATACGTATTTACCCATTTTAAAATAAAGGCAAAACCCGACTTTTCAGAGGTCCTAACATTATCCGTTACACCACTGGTAAATAGATAGAAAACATTACAGTGGAACCTAAAGCCATTGATTTTTGTCACGGGGGGAGGGGGAGGAGCAGGACTCTAGGAGCCCAAGGCTTGACTAACTCTAAATACGTATTTACCCAATTTATAAAATAATTAAGGCGAAACCTGACTTTCAGGGGGGAGGGGACCCTAACATTCTCCGTTAAGCCACTAGTAAATAGATAGAAAACATTACAGTGGCGCCAAAGCCATTGAAATTCATACATCGTATAAAAAAAATATCGCACTTAAAAAGTCGGATAAAACAGGTTCGACTGTTATGCAATTATGTGTGTTGAAAATAGGGTTTATTTTTTGCTTAAGAAGCCGCATTTCAATAAAATATTAGAAAAAAAAAATGTTATTTATTTTAATTTTTTTTAAATGTATTAATTTATCGACAAGTCTTCACGTGCCAGTGTTACAACGAAGTCGTGCGAAGGTTTGGCCAACCTGTGGTTTAAAGTGTTCCTTGCAAAACTTAGCATAAAAAAATATGATAACGAATGAAGACGTTAAGTAGGTGCCGACTCGGATGCCACATCGTCAACCAATCGTTTTATTTTGAATAAAAAAAGTTTTTGAGAAATTAAAAGAATATTTTTTAACAATAAATTAAATGAAATATCTTGAGCAGACGTTAAAAAAAAAGGTAAATAAGCAGTGGTATACTATTTTTTTTCTTCAGTGCAAAAACAATTGAACCTAAGAAATGACAGTTTTAATTTGGGTAAGTGCATTTGATTCAGCAAGTTGTACTGCAAGTATCACATCAGATGTATATTTGTTGAGTTATTTACAGAAAAAAATAAAAATATTAAGTTTCTTTCGCTGAAATTTGTATTTATTTATTATTTAAATTTTAAACACTGAATGAACAATAATAATAAACTTAAATAATCAAATCTTCAAAAAAAAATATATATACTACATTTTTTAAAACTTTCCGCTTTTTGATTTAGGTTCAAGCTGTTTAGTAAACTTTTTATAAACATTCAATTATTCTTAAAATAATTTTATATTTAAAAAAAACTGCATAGGTCATGTATAGAAATGTAATATGATATTGGATATTTTTTTTTATTATTATTCGGGTAGAAAAAAGAATAAAATGTATTAAAATACTTTTAATTCAAAAAACAGGTTATATGTCTTTATGGCATTTTTTTTATTCAAATTATTTATCATAACTTATATTTAGATGTGTCTCAAAATAAGCTTTTCTCAGTAAAATTTTTATGAATTCTCATTGCATATTGTAAAACATCACAGATTTTAAACATTCTTTAAGATAACATTTTCATTAATATCTCTTTATTTGATACTGTGATTATTGCGATATGGAAACTTCCACTACTAAAATATTATTTAAGCTGTCAATATATATTATATTGTATTATATTTTTATATAAAATCAAGAAAATATTGCGAAAAAAACCTAATTTTGAAATTTAAATGTTTATGATTTAAATATGTAATATGAATCTCTTACAAGATTTGTAAATATTGATGAACTTTGATTATTATTTGGTTAAAAGTTAACTATAAAATTTATTGAAAAATCATGAAAATATGTATGAATGAAAAGTTGAAACAAAAATCTGCAGTTCTTTTTAGATTGATTTGCAATTATATTTTTTAAAGGTTAAAATATTTGCTATGCATTATTTTTCCACTAAAACTGCGAAACAAAAACTGTACACAATGCAATAAACTAAATACATGAAGGAGCACAAGTGAAGCTGTGATTGATTCAAATACAGAATTGGATTTTAAATTTAATTTGTAAAAATAAGAGAAAGCAAGACTGAATAAATAAAGCATGTTTGATAATTTAACTTATCTTTTTAATTCATTTCGTTAAAATCAAAATCACTATTCTTAATTCGTAATTAAATAAAATTATAAAATATTTTAGAATAAAATTTGTATCGCAATCGGAATTTTCATTTATAATACAATCCTGTTTTTTTTCTGCAGAAAAAACAACTTTACAATATAAAAACTATAAAAAATCTTTTTTGGTATACAATGTCGTACTATTGTTGACAGCAATATCGGATTTGAAATGGAAATGTTTTTTGCCTAGTTTTCATACAGCACAACAATCTTCAAAGTTCTTCATAAGTTTCAATGATTGAGAAAAACGTTGGAGAAATAATATACAGTGATGTATTAATTTTGCACCAGTATATGTTTTAGCACACGACTCTTATAGATCTTTAATTTATGATGCTATTATCATTGTAAATTTAAATTGTATTAGAATGCCTCATTGCGTATATTGTTTAATTAATTGACTAAGCTAACTTTTTCCATCAGTTATTTAAGTTTAAAAAAGGAAAAATTTTGTATCTAAATTAGATTTATAATACGGTATATATCAGCACAGACATTATTAGAGTTGCAAACTACTACTATACTAAGAGAAATTGTTTTATTTCCTTTTTTTGTTTAATTTTTACCATCGTATTCGAATCCCCCACTTCAGAATTTAGTATGAAACTTTAACAAATGTCTTATCAACACAGAAGATGTTTAAGTGCAATTACTAAATGATAATAGATATCGTAATTAACTCATAAAATAAAAAAACATGCAAAGTTTGTTACTTACGTATTTTGCTTTCGAGCCATTTCTCTATTCATCAAAATCTTCCAATGCTGTCATTGCGAATAATAGCAGCCAAAGTTTATTTTTACTGGCGAATTTTATTGTTATACTCACTCAAATAATAAAACAGATTTCCAAGTGAATGATAATATATCGAGAATCTTCACAAATTAATTAAATATTAAGTTCACACAATCAACGTCCATTACACACTACAATTCTTTTCTGCGATTGAAAAAAAAACATATTTAGAATATTTATAAAAGATGCCAACTTAAGCAACTAAAATTTAATTACAGACGATTATTTGAAAGCAAATAAATTCAGTAATCAGATAAATTTAAGTTACATGAATTATTGAATTAAAGCAGACGATAATAATATAGAAGAGAATTTACAAACTAAACAGTATGTATAATTACCGTATAATTTAAATTGATAAATTAAAATTGGTTAAATATAAAACAGAGATATTTTAATAGAACTAAATATATTATATTTAATGAAACATACATATATGCATAAACAAGAATATTGAGTTTATATGTGCATGTGACTGTTTTCCTCCGTTGGCTACATATCATGGCATTTGGCGACATATTTTCGTTTGACAAATTCGTCGATGGTATTCCACTAAGTACAAAAATTTTTCAAGATAAAAAGTATAAAACCTTGTAAAGTGCATAAAATTGGATAAAATTTATAATTATTATTTTTTAGTTTTATTTTGAATATTTAGCAGTTTCTTGTGATTTTTTTATATATAAATACCAACTTCTTCAAGCCAAAATACTAAAAACTGTTTACTACATACCGATAATCCTATGCTTTAAGTTTCAGGCATCAATGAATAGAATGTTCAAAGAATTATCAATTGTAATCTTCATTGACATATTCATTTTTCGTATAGTTTTACAACTGTCGCATATCGAAATTGATTCCATATACAAAAATTGTATTGAAAACACTCATTTCAAATTGGTTATAAGTTTATTTTCAGCCAGTTTCACCACACCAAAACTTCTTTTTTGTCGACGTGTAATGCATGCAACAGTTTGAATCAAGTTACTACACACAATTTCTTTAAGAAATTTAAAATAAAAATTTGACATGTGCTAGCGATGAATGTCACACTTTTAAAATTGAATTAAGAAATAAAGAAATTGTGGCAAAATACAAGTGCTTCATTTTTTTAGGGGGGATTTTCAGATTTTTAAACTAAATATAGTTAGTCATATAAATTCAATTCATCACTTGATTCACAGTTTAGAGATATGTAGACTATTAAAATGAATTTTAAGAAGCTAACTAAAAAATAAATAGTTCTGTAAGTGGTTAAGTTTGTAAACACGGAAAATATTATATATTGTATATGCGGGGACAACAGACTGAGTTACTGGAAAACCTGGCTTTTCGTACGCCGTCCCTGCAAGAGGTGTGAGCCGGAGAAACGGCAATATTTACGTCGCTTCTAGATTAGTGATGCCTGGCCAATACTGCTGATAAATGCGAATCAGTTATTGAACTTACGTTGCTCAGAAATGTGAGATGATTGTGTAGCAAGTATTTGGATCCAAGTTGAAGGAACTATCGATGTGTTCAATTGCACTTCCTAAGAAACCTACCAATTTTGTGTAACATCGTAGAATTACACAGAACATGTATTTTAATCTTAATATAAAATTTGTACACGCGAATTTCCATTTAAAAACTCATATTTTTCGTGTTCAATTGTTTAATTATATTTAACTGAAGTTGTAGTTTGTGTGTGTGTGCTACTTTTGCAAGTTCAGAGTTTTTTTCTTTTTTAATTCAGTTTAATTTTATAAAATAACTATTATTTTTTTTTATTTTGATTACTCAAATCTACCCCATCACTAAATACTTTAGTTTAACAACTAAATAAAAAAGTCAGATTTCATAGATTTCGATACCTGATTTTGAAGCATTATAAGAAAGAATGATGGCCATTAGCGGTGTAAAATGTTGGTGTATAAATAATTGTGGACTGTAGCGGTATCTTCATAAGTCAGTAACAGCTTCTGTTACAGAGGTGATCACTTTTATTTAGGGGTTGTGTTACTCGGTTTCGGAACCATAGGTCGCTGGTTCTTCCTACGGATAGGCGCCACCCCAGTACTATAAATGATGACTTTAAAAATTTTATATTGAAATGATTTGCGTTATATTACCAGGGACAATTTGAGTGCGCAGCCATAAAATAGGAGATTCTTCATCTGCATGTGAAGGTTGTCCAGATTATTATATTAAGGGATAATTCCTTTGTAGCTGAATGATAATTCTGGATTTCATCTTTCTATACTCGTCTCAAATGCCTTGCTTAAAAGCAGTTTATCTTGTAATTTAAGTATAACCATATTTACCTTTATTCTGCGTGTATGAAATGTATTAAGACTTCGAATTCTAGATATTACAAAAACACCCGCTTATGAACACATAGGAATATCGTTAGATTTTAATTATTACGAAACAATAACCCAGCCATCTGGATAAAATATATTTCGTATATTACGTAATTGATTCTTATGTGCGTTGCGTTGTTCTTCACAACTAACAGACTAACTCTAGATAAGTCAGGCGATTATTAATGCCTAATACTGCAAATTACAGATGAATAAATTGCGAGATAACAATAAACGGTACGGTATGATTACCAAAAGTATCGCTCTTCTTGCTCACAACGCACCTGCTGACTCTTCTCCACGTGTGGCGTAAAAGTCAAAGCGACATTCGATATTTTCTCACATGCCCCCTTTTTCTTTCAATCTCTTTTCTTTTCGAATTATTTCTAAGAAAAAGAAAGTTAATAATAGAAGTTTTTGTGTAAAAGTCTTTTAAGATCAGTATTAACTTATGCATGGGAAACTTGGTCCATATCTCGAACAGATGAGAACATGATAAGTATCTACGAAAGGAAGATTTTAGGGTTTATTTTTGGAGGAATTCAGGGAAATGAAACGTGGCAAAGAAGATCAAATTTCGAGCCCTATCAATCATATAAAGAACTTTATATGATTGATATACGTTATATATCATATACGTTAACTTTATCAAAATACAACGATATAAATGGGCAGGTCCCGTTAATAGAATGGACGAAAACCGCACCACTAAAAAAAGTCCTCAATGCCCAACCAATTGCCACATGAAGAAAGAGCAGGACAAAACTTAGATGGATTGATGGTCTAGAAAAATATCTCTTAGTTTTGAGAACTAAGAATTGGAGAACACTATAAGGGAGAAGGCTGGCCAGGAGAAAAAATTCTTGAAAAGGCCAGGGCCCACCCTGGGCTGTCAAGCCACTGCGGAAGGTAGGAATAATAAAAGATTAGGAATTAGAATTTCATAAGTTATGCTTGGGAAGAACTGAACGATCTGACAACGCAGGTATATAATATTGTTAAGCAAGTTCCTGTATCCATATTGTCTAAATAAGGAATTAACAAAATTTAACTTCCACAGTTTTTCAGTTTGCAAAAATTTCTTGCCAGGTTTATATATTCTTGTGATATCTGTTTGAGTTTTAATTCTTTTTCAGGTAAATCTGAGTTGAAATTTTTTGTCTTCGTTCCTCTGGTATTTAGAATGGATCCTTCTTCATACAATAAAATGCTTTCTGTAAGTATTTCTTTATTAATTTTGCTTTCTTTATTATTTCTTTATATATATAGTGCGGAATCTTGCAATTTTTTTTTTGTTTTCTTATAAATGATTTGTGTCATAATCGACAATTTACTGATTTTTAAAATGAGGAAGAAAAAAACTATAAATCTTTAATGTATCACGAGATTCTTTTGTCCTTTCTTAAAATGAAATCTCAATAACTATAGATAAGTGGGTTTTTGCATAATTCTCTAGGATTTTTTTTTGAAAAAAAACTACAAATTTTTAACACCAAACAAATTTTCTACAAAATTTCACATATTAATTAGGTATTTCCATAAAGGTTCATGTATTAAATAATTCCATAAGTGTGTAACGTTGATTGGGGTTCAAGGATTTTATGCAGATCAGTCACAAAGAACAAGACAGTTCTTTAAGAGCGATGAGAATTTATTCTAGAAAATCCAATCCTTTAAATACAGGATTCAGCAGCAATATTCGCAAAATAAATCTCAGAAGGTCTTCGCACCTTCAATAGCACTCAGACGCAATTATCGGTGTCTAAAATACACGTATATAAATGATAATTCACAAGGAATCACTCGTTCAAAAGCCGAAGTAATGACTAATCGCTTCAACAGTCAAAGCAATATTAACTAATAGCTAGTCAAAACCAGACTGACTGACTTTCGGCGAGCATCTCTCTATTTATATACCTCGCGGATAATTTGAAAAAGACTTGCATCATAGATCTTGAAATTAGTGGATTTCTCTACTAATTTCTAGAAGAATCCAGAAGTATCAGAGGTTGCAAATAATTTTTAATTAAATTTTTCTATCTCTTTTTAATTACTTATAACTTCAGAAGAATCGTCTGCTAATATTCTCTTTTAATTGGAATATAAAATAAAAGATTTATTTTGAAAACGGTTTCTAAAATTGATAGATAGCTTATAAAGGATACGTGAATGCGCTTTATGAAGAGAAATATGTGTGTCAACAAATTATAAAGTGGTGCAAAAACCTCTGTTATTGCATTTCAAAAAGGTTATTTATAATAAATTAAATTTGAAAGAAAAAAAAATAAACGCCTAGCAGAAAGTAAAAAGGAAAACATGAATACGAAACCTTATCCTAAGACGCTTCGAACGCAGACAAGTATCAAAAAAGTGAAGTCTCTGACCCTAAAAGACAATCCGTCGACACAAGGATTGATTGCATCGAAACTAGGAATGCCTTATAGCCCTTGTAAGTAAAATCGTTTATAAAGATATGAAGTTAAAAAAGATGTTTAAACCAATATTTCATCTAATTTAGCCAAAACGTATTGCTGAAAAAATTGTACAAAATATATGAAATACACCTAGTTTCAGAAAAATGGAAATTCGTTGTAATACTCGATGAGGCATGGGTATATTTAAGTTATTGTAACAAAAGTACACTGGTGTGCAAAACTTAAGCAACAATGTAAAAATTTAGCAGATAGCCATGGAATTGCAGAAAAGGAGGTCTTGAGATCAGTAGAGGGAACACGTAAGTCAGTAGAAACGTCATGCGTATGCAAATATCAGGAACAAAACGTCAGAAGCGATGTGAGCGTACGCAAAACGCGTGATGTCGGCGCGCGCTGCTCAACAGTAGAATGAAATGAAGGACGGAGACGCAATTCAACATATTCGCTGCAAGTGCCAGTGTTTCAGTTCGTGAAATATGGCAAGAAGAAATCACCTGGACGACTTTACACGTGGAAGAATGATCGGAAAGCTGGAGGAGGGGCGTACTTTCACCAGTGTAGCTGCAGAGTTCCGAATCAACAAAAGTGTCGTTTCGCGCGCTTGGAAAGCGTTCCAAACCACAGGTACAGCTGTTAGAAAGGTTGGTGTGGCCGCCCGAGGACGAAAACTGCAGGGGATGACCGATTTATCATCCTTCAGGCGAAAAGAGGTCGACAGCAGTCAGCAAGCACCATTGCTCAGAAACTCTGTACAGCAACGGGACGACAAGTGTCGTGGTTTACTGTGGCCAGACGCCTTCACAAAGGGGGCCTATTCGCCCGCCGTCCTGAATGCTGCCTCCCGTTGAAAGTTGGCCACCGAAGCCACCGTTTACAGTGGGCCAGAGAGCACAAAAACTGGATAACTGATCAATGGAGTCGTGTTCTCTTTACGGATGAGAGTCGGTTCAGTACCAGAAGCGATTCTCAACGCGTTTTGATTTGGAGAGAGATCGGGACCCGGTTTTATCCCAGTAACATCAAGGAAAGACACCGTTACGGTTGTCCTGGAGTTCTTGTCTGGGGAGGCATTATGCTGAACAGGCGAACTGAGCTCACCTTTTCGACAGAGGGTGTGTAACCGGGGATCTCTATTGTGAGGAGGTACTTCTTCCCCATGTGCGTCTTTTCCGAGGTGCCATTGGCCCAGACTTCATTTTTATGGATGACGATGCACGGCCACATCGCACTCTTGCTGTTGAGGAGCTGCTGGAAAGTGAAGATATCACTTGAATGGATTGGCCAGCGTGCTCCCCAGATTTAAATCGCATCGAACATGTGTGGGATGCTTTGGGGAGACATATTGCCACACGCTTACATCATCCGGAGAACAACCAACAACTCAAACAGATGTTGATTGAGGAATGGGCACTCCTACCTCAAGAAATGTTGCACCAGCTGGTTCTGAGTATGCGGAGACGGTGCGCAGCAACCATTGTATAAGGGGAGGGCATATATCATACTCCTGTTGGATAGACAGTCATGAGTCACGATACTATGAGTTCAATAAAGCTTGTTTTTGTTTGATTCCATACCGTATGCGTTGTATTCCTTTTTCAGCACCGATGCTTTCGTCATCCTTTACGTACATATTACTCTCCCTCATTTCAGAATTTCATGTCTCTCAGATGATTTTTCGTGAAGTTATGGCAATAAATCCACCTGTTGCTTAAGTTTTGCACACCAGTGTAGATCAATTTTCCATTGCTAAACTGACGGGGAATGATGGTACGAAATGGCTTCGTCAGTGTACAGGAAAGTTGCCAAAGGGATTCGTGATAGTTTGCGGGATTTTGTTACAACGGCAAATTAAAAATCGAAAAAGTCTCAAGTAAAGCAGAAATTAGTTCCCTCTGTTATCAACAGAATCGTTTAGAACCAATTTTTGAGGAATAAAATTCAGTTTTATATGGAAAGGACATTGATAAAGTTGAACTTCATGTGAACAAAGCCTCAAATCGCCCGTCTGAGTCAACTGCCGCTTATTTAGAAAAGTAAGAATCAAAAACAGGAGCAAAGTGTATCCCATTGATGAAATACATTTAATATCAGCTGACGCTTCTTCACTGAACTTGTGGGCTTTCGGTTTACTAAAACGAGCCTTAAGAAACCGGCATTCAAGAACACTGAACGGACTTTGGAAAACGGTTCAAGAGGAATGGATAAATTTGAATGACACTACTAACAAAAAATCAACTTTCATGAAAAATTTGTGCTTGAGCTATTATTATATAGAAGCAAATCGGCATAAAAAAATACAGCATTTTTAGATAAAAAATAACTTTCAAAATCGTTTCCATAAAGTGCAAAAGACCTTTCTGTAATGTGTGTCATAATCCATGTGATCAATGTAGAACTGACTATAATTAATACACTGTTAGTTTATGAAAGTTAACTAATTTTGAGGAGTTTATCAACGACCGTATATGAAGGCAGATTGAATTCAGTCAGCTGTTTGAATATGTTTTGAATAACAGAGATCACCAGATTTTGGATAAACACAAAATTATCTTTTTCTAGTTTCCTAAAGAGTGCAACTTCTTTCTCACAAGGGGACGGCACGACTAAGGAAATTTATTCGGGGACGAGACCTTGTGTAACAGTAGCACTCTTACAGGGTGTTCAACCCTCAATGTAATTGCCCCAAATGACCAATCAATTCGGAGAAATTAGCCTTCAAAATTCATATACTTAGCTTATACACAAATTATTTTTCTGTCTGACAATCGTCGCCGAGGCGTAATCGGTAGCACATCGTAGTATCACGCAGTAGTTCAGCGTTCGAGTCGCGCGATCGGCCAACCTACTTATTTATTTATTTTCTTCAATTTATCTTATTATTTATTTTTAGAATTAAATAAATTTATTTTTGGAAATAGTCTCATTGTATATTAAATGATATTATATATAATAATAGTAACTATTTCACTTTTTTAAAATACAAAAATAACTAATATATGGTAATTACAATTACTTCTGTCATTAAAATTTAATTAATTGTATTTTTAAAATTATTCCTTATACATAAATGGCCATAAAATTTTACTTCAGTTTTTAACAAACCGGTTTTGATCAAGAGAAAGGCAGCTGTTTTTAAAGAGCAGGTGTTATATTCTATTAAGAACAACATTCTTTTACGAGCAAAGAATTCTTTTAAAAACAAAGAATTCTCCAATAAAATGAGAAATCAATAGGATAACGGATTTTGGTTAGTATACTATTGCTTAAAATTTTTAATTTTTACCCCTTTTTATAATATAACCTTGTTTTTTCTGGTTTTCAAGAGTCCGTAGTGTTTGGAAAAGATATTTTTTTACATAAAAGTTACATATTAAAATAAATAGTTTAAATATTTTATAGAAAAAGATGTCTGTGAAAAAAAAGTTTTTTACTGTACAAACGGTTGTGTGTGTGGGGCTGAAGGATCTCTTTTACAAAAAAATTCAGAAGTTAATTTTTTATATATTTATTTAACTTTATTTTTTTATTTAATTTATTTTTTTTTTTTTATTTTTTCACTTAAAAAATATTATCATAACTTTTAAAGTTTTTTGTATTTTTAAAAAGTGACATAGTTCCCTTAATTATAAAAGAATGCATTAAATAATCAATGAGTTTTTTCTAAAAAAAATACATTTTTTTAAATTCTAAAATAAATAATAAAAAAAAATTTGGAAAAAAAAAAATAAAAACCGGGGGTTAGCCAATCGCTCGACTCGAGCGCTGACCTACTGCTTGGTACTCCGATGTGCTGCCGATTATTCTTCGGCGACGATTGTCAGGGAGAGAAAAAATTTGAATATAAGCTAATTGGGGTTTGAAAGGCCGTTTTCTCCAAATTGGCTGGCCATTCGGCTCAATTAATTGAGGATTGAACACACTATAAAAGTACTACTATTACAAAAAGTCTCGCCCTAAATGAATTCCCTTAGTCATCCCCCCCGCTTTAAAATGTGTTTTAAAACGAATTTTTTTTGTCTTTTTAAATACATGTAACAAGGACATAAAAATGCCCCGTGAAAACCCCCATTGACAAAAATGGTGCCCAAAAAAAATTCGGGATCCCCCAAAGGAAACTTCGAAGGTATAATAGGGAAAATCAAATGATTAGAAAATGCAGCGGGGAATTGCGCATTACGCATCGGAAAAGAAGGCTTTTTAACGTCGTTCCCCCGTAAAAGAATAAAAAAAGGTAAAAAAAAGCTTTTTTTAAATGTGCTGAATAATTTACAAAGAAAGAGCTGAGGTAGACAGGCCTTGCGCCGTTTTCGAAGGCAATGTAAACAGCTGTTGCTTTTTTGAGGGGGAAAGAATCATCGGCATGAGGGGGCTGGGTGGTAAACTGGGCAGTCCCGTCAATTACCCCCGCTCTGATTTTGTTTGTGGGGAGGTGTTGGGCCCCGGGGGGATCAAAAAGATGTCATTTATCAAAGACCAGGTTCGGGACGCCCACAACAGACCAGTCGTTAAGGGACCGCCACATCGAAAGAAAAGCACGCGTAAAACCCAACTGCTTCACCCGCCGCCATCAGACACAAAATGCGCCCCCCTTCACTAGGGGCCCCTGTGTCTTCTCAACCCTACAAAGGCCCCCGGCTAAAGGACTTTTGGGGATTGCGGGCCCTTACGTTTTCTGCCCGTGCCCCCCTTGCGACGCCTCCGTTTGGGTGGTGCCGCGCAAAGAAAAACTGGAATGCGGTGGAATGGAACCAGGTCGGCTTTAGTGACGAATCAGATTCAATCTAAACAGTGATGACAATCGTGCTCGTGTGTGGAGCCCCCGTGGTAAAGCTTAAATCCATTTTGTTTTCAAGGGCACCCCGCCCCCACAGCTGGTGTTAAATGGTATGGGATCCATTGCCTACAATACCCGGTCCCCCTAGTATTAATACGTGGCACTATGACATCAGAGGTTTCCTTTGATATCTTAAAACCACACTTGTTACCCCCCTTCCCAACGGCCCCCGGGGCCCATTTTCAACAAGGCAATGCAAAGGCCTCACCCCGAAAAAAGGGTGCCACAAAAGTGTCTCCGCCTGTTACCCCCTTTCCTTGGCCCCCCCCCAGATTTTTCTCCAACCCCGAGCATATCTGGGATCTTTTTGGGGACGGCAAGTTGGACATCCTACGAGTTTGAATGAACTAGGGGAAAAATTTTAAAACAAATATGGAACGAAATGTTTCAAAAGACATCATAAAAAACCCCTTTATGTCCCCAAGGGCTCGATCTTCCTTTTGTGCATTCCCCTAAAATAGGGGGGTTCATGGGGTATTAAATCCTCCGTTCTTTTTGCTTTCTCCCCAAAATAAATGACCCTTTTTCCCTTTAAATTTTCTAATCATTTATATAAAAAGTAGTCATTCCCGTATGAAAAAATTTCGTTTCTTTTTGACCCTCCTTTTTGGGGTGCGCTCATTTTTTTTGTCCGAGGTGTATTTACTGATATTGAAGCGTGATTGGTATTGTTGTGAATAACATTGGATCCTTACCCTCGAAGTTGTATGTTCTTTATCTTAATGTTCAGATTCTAATAACGTAACACCTGGACCTCTGTCCTTGCCCTTTTTTTGGAAGTAATTCATTATTTTATACAAATAATGCTTGTTTAAAAATAATATACGAAATTTGTTACTTCAATATCTGAGTGGGCATAGGCACGGGGCTCTTGGACGATTTTTTCAGTCGAGTTGAAAAAATTTTGAGCAAAATCCATCAGTCATCATTGTTAATTTGGGTACAAAATCTTTCCAACCGCATAATGATGATTCAATCAGTACTAACTGAAATTTATTTCTGATACACATTAGTAGTCTAGCAGGGTCAGCATTGAAGGAAGCAACACTAAGCAAGTTTTCTTCCTGTATATACAAATCTTTATATATACATCTTTATATATAAAACTCTTCTGCGCGTGTGTATGTAACTAAACTCCTCCTAAACGGCTGGACCGATTTCGATGAAATTTTTTGTGTGGGTTCAAATGGATTCGATAATGGTTAGAATTGAAATTTTCGGTGTATCGCAATTATTTAAAAAAAGATATTAATAAAAACATTCAAAAACATCCAACCAACATTCACCTGCATTGCTGTAACAACTTTTTTTTTAAAAATTTTTTTTTTTAAAAAAGACGAAAAGTTCGTCAAAAATCGATTTTTAAAACCAAATTTGGCCCAAATTATTTTTATTTATATAAATTTTAAAGGGTGTGTAGTATTGATGAACTCCCCCTAAACGGCTGGAGCGATTTTGATAAAAATTTTTTTTTGGGGTTCAAGTGGATTCAAAAGAATGGTTTAGATTTATAATTTGGTCTGGTTCAGCAATTTTTAAAAAGGATTTTAAATTAAAACCAGTTTTAATAACCATTTTTTGGCCCCAACTTGGATTTGTCTGCATTTTTTGTAACACTGTTATTGTTAAAACAATGAAAAAAATCGTAGAAAATCAGTTTTCCCCAAAATAAATTTCATGACTTTGCTTTATTGACTGTTTTAAAATTAACTTTGCTTAAAAATAAATCTTTTAAAAAATTGATTAACTTGAAATATTTTTTTTAAAATCTAAATTTCCCTACAATTTTTTTAAATTTTTTCAAATTTTAAAATTTCCCAAAAAAAGATAAAACTATTTTAAAAACAGATTGGTTCATTTTTTAACTTTTTTCCCGGCTGAAGTTAATTTGAAAAAAATATTGTAAAACTTAAAAAAAAATTTGGGAATTATTTAATTTAAAAAAATTTTCCTTTTCTTTATCCCAAAAATATTTTTAAAGAAGTTGTTTTTTTTTCAGTCTTGGGGCCGAAAAAATACAACAAAAAAAAAATTAAAAAAACCCCCAAATGCCAGTAAAGTTAATTAGGGGGAAAGCTCCCTTAAGAACCCCAAAAGTTTAAATTCCAATGGGTATTCGGAAAAACAACTTAGAAGGGACGTAAGCAGATAAAAATTTTTCTGTAATAAAGATGTTCTCTTTTTTTAATGTTTTTTTTTTATAATGATTTAAATAAAGAATTTTTCCCGTGATTTTCCCCAAAACAATTTATTGTTTGGGTTTTTTTGAAAATATTCCTGTTTTTTGTTTTAAAATAATTAATACCGGAAACTTAGTTTTTTAAAAATACATCGCAACTTTATGGTTTTCTTTTAGAGAAATAATTTTCTGAAAAAACCCTTTAAAATAGAAAAATGCTTTTCCCTGATTTTATTAAAAAGTACTATTTCCTTTTAAAATCTTTTTTTTACAAGGAATGTAAACCATTTTTGGCTCCCCATAGTTCTTTTTTTTACAGTTACAAAATTTAATCGGAAAAACAATCATCAGATAAAAACAGTCCCTTTTCTAGCTAACTTAGCATTTTTTTTATTCATTATTTTCAAAAAGATATAAATTTATTTTTTAAAAATTAAACATAATTTCGTTTTATTATTTATTACTAAAATTTTTTTAATAATAAATTCTTTCATTGTATATTTTTTTTGGAAAAAATGGATTAGCTTTTGTTTAAATTTTTTTAAGAAAATAGAAATTTGAAGGAAAAAAAAAATCTAATTCCTTTTGTGAAAAAGGGGTTTTTTACTTGAAAAACCCCCTACAACCTTTTGGTGAACGGAAAGGGAAAAAAAACCCAAAAACCTGTCTTTTACAATGTGATAAAGGGGTGGAAGGGAAAATTTCCGAAAAGGTTTATTTAAAAAGACATAAATATAAAAAATCATTCACATCGCTCAGTAACAAACACACACACAGAAATACTTACCCAGTGTCCCGAGGGGAAGGGGAAAAATTCCCCTGAGGATAAAAAATTTTACCCCGGAAAAACCCCTTTCAACGCTGAGCTAACTGGCGAAAAAAGACCCACCCCACGGGGCAAAGGTTGGAAAAACTTAAAAAAGTATTTTAAATGACTTAAAAGTAGAAATCCAAAAAGGTGTTGAAAACTGGAAAGGGGGAAAGGGGAAAAAAATAACACTTGGGAAAAAGCCCTTAACTTCCGGGCCCCCCACCCCCAACCCTTTAATATAAATCTTCTGTGCGTGTGTATGTGACTGAACTCCTCCTAAGTCGCTGGACTGATTTTGAGGACATTTTTTGTGTGGGTTCAAGTGGATTCGAAAATGGTTTAGATTCACAATTCGGTCCAATATCACAATTAGTTAAAATGATGTTAATTAAAAACCTTAAAACGCATAATTGTTTTAACCCTGTGGGTCATTTATTCTGCTATTGAGCGGCATGAAAAGCCACGATACGGTATATATCTTCATATATATAAATCTTCTGTGCGTATGTGATTGAACTCCTCCTAAGTGGCTGGACCGATTTTGATGACATTTTTTGTGTGGGTTCAAGTGGATTCGAGAAAGGTTTAGATTTACAATTTGGTCCGATACCTCAATTACTTAAATATGCGCCGAAATTATATAAGGGCACGCGATTGTTCAGAAAAAAAAATCATGGGCAATATTCTTGAGGCCACTGTTTTGAGCGGCAAACTTCAAGGTGAAGATGCACTTCTACCACAAATCCCAATGATTCTTTTGGACTCACCTACCCCTTCAAAAAGTTTTGCAATTTCCCAATTCCCCCGGCATTTGCCACGACCATTAATAAGTCACAAAGGTCAAACAATGGCAATTTTGGCAGATTTAAAAAAAAACACTTGCTTTTCGCACGGCCAATTTATTTGCGTCTCAAGGGGTTTTTCAAACCATCCTTTTGTTTGTTTTTTATCCCCCAAAGGGTTAAACAAAAAAAATTTTCATTCCCAAAAGGATTACGATAAATTTATTTTTTTGGGATTAAAAAAAATATACCTTTTTTGAAAAAAGCTCGGAAAACATCTATTTACCCCTTTTAAATTTAAAAAAGGTAAGTTTCTATTCACAGAATAGCCCATATTCAACTTTGTTCATAAATAAACACCTACTCACCTGCAATTTGATAAGTCAATTGTGGTAACTGCACATGTAATGATGTCAGGTATTGTAATAACTTTCTTTATAAAAAAATTCATCAAAACGGTCCAGATTGTTACAACTTATTCAAAAAAGTTTGTAATTTTCGGATTTTAAGACGTGTATACAGGACAACGTTTGTTGGGACCGCTAGTTTAAATATAATAATGGAATATTAAAGAAAAAAGGAAAATAAAAAAGCATAAATATAAACTAAGTATTCTGAATAGAAGAGGAAAAATTTGACTGGCAGATGAAAAGAAATCGAAATGTGAATATTTTCCAAAAACATCTTTCATGCTTCTTCAAATTTGTGTGCATATGTGACCCATTATTCCATATAAACACCATTTGTGAACACAATAGGCATAATTTATATTTCTAGTGTTTACCAGAAACTGCCAGCACCAAAGATATGACAAAAAAAACCAGTAAACTAAATACTTTGTGACTCCTAAAATATCAAATATTTTGTGAGTACTTTTAAAATAAATAATCAGTTTTAAAAAAAAACACTTTGTGAATTTGTCTCATGATGTACAAAATTTAAAAAAAAATGGCCTTGGATAGAAAAAAAACTGCACATGGAACTCTTGTACTTTTTTATTCCAAAATCACGCTATTTTCGATTAGTGGTACTGATTTCCTTTGAGTGTGAAAGGAGAAAAAAGTTCATTAAGAATCATTTTACAATTTTTCTTAAATTTAAAAACGCAGTATTGTTGTAGGTAAAAATAAAAGGAAAATTGCCGTAGTAGCATGAAAATAGAATTGGAATTTTAAGCAATGTTCCTTAATGATGACATGTAATTAAAATAAAAGTAATGGATATTGTTTTTAAATATTTACATTTTTTTTTTTAAAAAGCTGTTTAATTTTGTGTTTTTAAATTTTTAATTGTTAATTTTTCAATTTCTGTGAAAAAAAGCTTAAGGTATCCAACGTTTTGGGGGGCCTAATTTTAAAAAGGGATAAATGGAAATTTTTTATGATATTTAGTGTCACTTGATTAGAAGACATGTATAAGGAATTTTATTAAAAACATTTTGGCAAAAAAATTTTTTAAATACAATATTTCCAAAATTAACTTAAGAAAAACCTTTTTTTTTAAAAAGTTCTCCTTTTTTTAAAAAAAAGCATCTATTATAATAATATTTTGCCTGTATATACCACAGACCTTTGTACAGAGGCTCCCATAGGTTTTTTAAAAATCCACATTATTTTGAAGTTTTCAACCCCCTTTGAAAAATTACACTGGTCAACAGGGTTTTTTTCTCATGAGGGACCGATAGTTGCAAAGCCAAGTTTTTATCATGTTTTTTAAATATGTATTCGAAATTTCTCCCTCACCCCCAGTTTTTTTTTTAAAATTTTTTTAATTAATGAATTTAAATATTTTTTTTTAAAAAACGACCATCTGTCCATTGGAAAATAAAAATCTCCTAAACCCATCAATACTTGTGGGTCACTCTGCTAGTATGGAAAAAAAAACATATGAAAACTTTCAATTTATATTGGCAAACTTTACGGGGTATGAATGGAATATTTTGGGGATTTGAAGATAATTTCATTTTTCTTGGTCTGCAGCTTGGAAAACAAAAAGTACTGTTGTTTTTGTGTCTTTGGGATAGTAGGGACAGAAAAACCTTTCATCAGAAAAAAATGGCCTAAATTCGAAACATTCATTCCTGGACAAAAAATGTGAAACATAACGCATTGTGTAATCCCCCGAATGGGATCTACCTCTGTTACATGTCAAACTATGATTAATGGGTTTCGTGAAAGCCATAAAGGAAATACTCCTGGTTTCATGCACTTAAAAAGAAGTTTCCTAAAATTATGAAGCAAAAAAATTTAAAAAAAGGGGGTATTTTTGGGTCCACAAATGCGATCACTAATGCATGATGAGAAGTTTGAGGAACTATTAAATCCCCTGGGAAAACAACCCGGGAAGCATTCGAAATGTAACTCACAGTTTTTGGGAAAACTAAAAGGGCCCAAAATTACCGTGATATTTTTCATGATCTTATAACATCTTATAAAAATTTGGGGCTGTATTATTCTTTAAAAAAACTTCCCCGCACTCGCACTTAGATTTCTTCCCCGGAAAAACTTGGTACGGGGCTATAGAGCACTGGGAACGCTTTTATCAGGAGATTTCATGATAAAAAAGATATTAAAGCAAAAAGGAATTTCTAATATGCTGGCCGATTATTGGTTTGGGCCATCAAAGGGGTACTCCCCAGGCGAAATATAAAAAAAAGTTTTTTTCTTAATTTTGAATTTAGTCCCAATGTTCCCAAATTTTTGTGTACTTAAAAATGGGAGAAAAAAATTAAAGGGGGTTTTTAAAATTTTAAATCCTGTTTTCTCAAAAACCCTTTGGGGGATGGGAAAAAAAATCGATATCATATTTGAATTTGGGGGAAAAAATGCTATCAGGGAAACCCCATTTTCTTTTTTTTCCCGAGACAAAAACATTTTTTTATTTTTGGCCCGGTTTTTAAACGGCGTTTATTTCTTAAAAAATTTTTCCCCCCTGTTATCGTAAAATGGATAAACCCACTTCTAAAAATATATTTCAAAAAATTCCAAATTGAGCCTCTGTACAGAGGTCTGAGGGTATATACAGGCAAAAAAAATTATTATATAACAGAAGAAATTTTTACAAAAAGGAGAATATTTTGAAAATGGGCCATTCTACGTTCATTTTTTGTCAAAATATTGAACTTAAAAAATTTTTCATTGTAATAATATTCTTAAAACAAATATATATATATATATATATATATTTTTTTTTTTTTAAAAATCATTTTCTAATTTAAGTGACATATCATAAATATTATCCATTTAAAGCTTTTCAAAATCACGGATCGAACATGTCAAACCTTAAAAAACTAATTTTTTTACGTACAAATTTCCAAGTAATTACATGTAAAACTATCTTTTATTGTCTAAAATTTACCTTCCTGTTGGTCCCCAACAAATGGACATTTAACAATGGTAAGCAAAACTCGAAACCGTTTCGTATCGGGGAATCTTGATATTGCAAAGTTATTATATGATCAAAATGTTAAAATGTTTTTTGTGGAGATATACCTTAAGGAAAATTTCAAAAAAAAGCAGGTTTGCTATACAAATATTTTTTTTTCTAAACAGTCAGTTTTTTAAAAGCTATTTCAATTTTATGCATTATTAAAGGAAATTTTAATATAAGTTAGATATTTCATTTTAAAGTTGTTGTTTTTATAGTTTATTTTTTAAATAAATTATTTTTTTATATAAAGTAAGAGAAATTTTGGTTTATTAACTGTTTAATGAATAGACCAAATGCTTGTGAATTAAACATTGAATGCTCCATTATACTCATATTTTTGGTATATATAACAACAGAGCATTTTTTTTAATTTAACCCTTAACTCCACCCCTATATATTTATTTATTTGTTTGTTTTTTTTTATTCAAATTTTTTTACTTTTGGGGGAATTTTTAATGTTC
>BMAV01023601.1:0-60066 GCA_019973955.1 Trichonephila inaurata madagascariensis
CTATTTTTAAATTAAACCCTATACTATTACCCCCCCTTATATTTATTTACATTTTGTCTTGTTTAAATTTTCGCCATTGATAAAATACTTATTATTCATACCCCAAAATTTCAAATAATTTTTAAAATTGATGATGACCTTATGGTAAAAATTTTTTTCAAATATTTTAACTTTAAATTAAATTTTTAATTAAATTAATTAAGTTTAAATGTATTTAGTCGAAAAACCTCTAGATAAACACCCCATTGATAAAACAGCTTTTTTTAAAAAAAATTGTGATGAGATTTAACTTAACCAAAATTAAAAGTAGTTAACCGTCATTTTTTTTTACAGGTTTAAGATAAACTTTACCTTTATATTCAATTTTTTATTAAAAAAAGGTTTTTCAAATTTAATATGCTTAAAAACCAAATTAAAAAGGTTTTTTTTGCCCTTAATTTTAACCCTGTTAAAATTTTTGGGTTTTATATATTAGTTGCAATTATTTAAAAAAAAGTAACAAAAAAAAAATTTTTTTTGGTTGACCTCTAAAACTTTAAATTTTGATTTTTAAAATTTTTTTTTTTAAAAATATTTTTTTGTAATCATATTCAGTTGTGAAATAGTATACAAATGTACTTATACCGGAGGGGTGAATATTAACGTCGCACTGTTCAGTTCGCGGTTTTTTGGGAGGGAACACAATTTTAAAACCGGTAAAGTGACGGATGTCCCGAGCGACAACCCCCTAACTCCCACACCCCCGGAAGGACATTTGAGCTCTCGATAGAATGGGATCGAACTCGTGACAAGGCCAGCCACGATCCAATACCTTGACCACTCGACTACCACGGCCTGTATTTATATCACATACAAAAATGAAAAACAATTGACATTCGGAGAATGGGGGGAGTACAAGTGAAGATTATTAGTATTTACCTTTGAATACCTTGAATTCCTGATGTCTTCATCTTCAATTAAATTTTTTTCATTCATCTGCGTAGGAAATATTGTTCCGGGCTATTTCAAGTGTTGACCTTCCACCACGCTAACCCTTTACGTCCAAGGATACACATTGAAAATTTAAAAATCCAAAAACAGCAAACACCATCGTTTGGGGGAAATAGCATCCTTGGGGTTTTTCAAAAAAAAAAAAGTTTTTTTTAAAGAATATTTTTTTAAAAAAAACAAAAAACCTTTTCCGAGAGAGGATGATATGACGTTCATAACTTTTCCTTAGAGGGAATTTGGGGTTTAATTAAAACTGGGGGGGCTTGGGTACCCCGGGCCCGCGAATTTGGAAAAAATGCTTATTTGTTACCAAATGATCTTTGTGGCGGTTCCCAAAATGATAGTCTTCATGGGCTAAAAATTTTTCCCCTATTTTCCCCAAATTTTTTTGGGGGGGCAAAAGGTTTTATGCGATCTTAAGATACCTGTTTTGACAGAGATCTTCACGCAACAACTTTTTTTTCGAAATATTTTCTGTGAACATGCTACATTCTACCTCTGTGAACAACTTAGTGGTTTTAATTGCTGTATTAACTTATTATGGTTACTAATTGTAAATGAACAGAATTTGAAAAAAAAAAAAAAAAATCTGTAATCTATATTGAAGGAAATTAAAACTGATCAAGCAAGAGAAGAACCTGCTTAATTATGATAACGAAAATAAATTTGAGAAAAGTTATAAACATGAAACGTTTGAGTTGAAAGGAAAATTTTCAAATGTTACCTAAAGAACTCCATCAAGAAAAATATCAAGCTATAAGTATATTTATTATAAGACACGCTTCACCCTGTCAAAAAGATACAAACAAGAAAAAGTTTAACATGCTATTTGTCGATCATCAAAAAGGAAAATGAAGCTACAATAACGAACAAAATATTACAGTTTTGCCTGCAAATAACATTTCTGTAATATTTGTGAAATGTGTCTGTGACTTGTGTCCTTTATTAAAACCACGCACATCTGAAACTTCTTGGTTCAGTTTGAATGACATTTTTTATCAAATTATCAAAGACAAATTGAAAAGTTCTTAAAAGTAGGTAAGTATACTTTCTCTTAATTAAATCAAGCACTAGAATTAGGATTTTTAACATGTACAATAAAAATATTTATAAAAACAGTATTGGGGTAACTCAGTCACCCCACGCGACCATTAACGTTCGTATCAAGTGCTCGTCTGCTCCCGGGATAATGATAGTAAAATGGCAAGATATAATCTTTAAAATTTTTCTCCCTGTTTAAGTATATAGTGAAGTTTTAGAATTTTATTTATATTGAAGGAAAATAAGAAAGAAATTGAGAGTTTTCATCGTAATTCCTCGATAGATTTGGCACCATGCTTTTTGTGCAAGTACGCTTACAATTGGTTCTACTGTACCTGTTTTGAATCTGACTTTGATGCATCCATTTTCCTTACTTGAATGACAGTTTAAACATAACTCCACTGATAACACTTTGCATCAAGAAAAGATTAAAGGTAGTTATTAGATATTTCTGATTAGATAACGATAGATGGTCACTGTTTTTCCAGTACCCCCCGACCCAGAGTAAATTTCCCGTATGTGAAAAAGATTTTTAAATTTTTTTCCTCCGTTTTCCCCAAAACTTTCCCCATATTAAATTTATTGCGTTTGGTTCAATCTGTACAAAAAATTTTTACGATTTTCATATTTTTGGCAAGAAAAACCGATAAGAAAAAATTTTTACAACCCTTTTTATTTTTTTTATTTGTACCAAAAAACGACCATTTTGATGCTTCGTAGCAAAAAAAGGAACATACCCATTGGGGTTAAAAACCTTCGATCACGAAAAAAAGGTGTTATCAACTCCAAGCGAGCATGCGCAGAAGGCATAATGGAAAATCTAAACATCCATTTTGTCACTTAATATTGTGATTCAGTCATATGTATATACATTTCTGGTTTTAAATTTTTTATGCCCTTTAACCCGGCAACAAAAAAAATTAAAAAGGCCCTTTTTTCAACATTTGCGGGTATGTTGGGACAATTATAAATTTTTTTTCCCGGGAAGAAAGAATTAATTAAAAATAAATTTTTTAAAACATGGAGTTTGAAATTTTTAAAAATTATGTCATTTTTTTATTCTATATTTTTGGGACGGGAAATTTTTTTTCCACCTGAAAAACAATACTTCTATTAGAAACATTCAAGTTTGGTTTATATATATTTAATTGCTATGAAAAAATAGCTACAATATATGTGTGTGTGAAGTTAGAATACAGTTTTGATTTAAGACGTTGAGGAAACAGCACATGCTCTATGGGAAGGGAAAACCCCGAATAGTACATGAAAGTAAGAGTTTTTGTTAGAGATAAATATAAAAAAAAATATAACACGCACACACACAAACAACACACACATATATATATATATATATATATATTAGATTATTTTTCCAAATAAGAAATTGTTTCAAATTTGGTTATTTTTGAAAAGTGGGCCCCAAAAAATTTTTCAAAAATATAAAAATAAGTTTTTAATGGTATAAAATAGTTTCCTATAATCGCTTTTCAAATCTTTTAAAAAAATAGGTAAAGATTTAAAATTTTAAAAAAAAACAGGTAAAAATATATTATTTGGGAGGGAGAGGGGTTTCCCCGAATAAAAAAAAGGATATGATTCATTTCTTTAATATTAGAAAGTGTGTGAATATAAAAAATAAAATTTTCGTCAAATTTAAGATGTTTATCATGTTTTTGTGTGTGAAAAATTTTTTTCCGTACAATATATTTCCAGCGTTAAAAAGGAAATATAAAAAAGAAATTACATATTAAATAATGAATTTTTTTAGAATCATATGAAAAAAGCCGAAAAGAAAAAAAAAAACATAATGGGGGAGTTTTTTTTTAATTTTTTAGCTACGAATATTTAAACTTGGTTTCACGGAAAAAATGGAAGGTTAAAACTTTTCATCAAAAACAAAAATTTATTTTTTCTTATTAATTAGCCATAGACAGGGATTGTCAAAACAACTTAGCAATCATTTCTGACAATTAATACGAATTGTAATTGCTTAAGCATCGATTAGACAAATCTAATATTTATCTTAAAGTTTTGGTTTTTTTGACTATTTATCGATCAAATATTGTGTAAAAACCCTAATTAAATGTTAAGCCAAAATTTTAGTATCATAAGTAAATCCAAAGGACTTAAACATGAAAGTTGAATAAACATAAAGGGTAATGTTACTTTGTAAAAATAATAAATTACGAGTGTACTTTTATATTCAGTTGCGGAAGAATATGAAAAATGCAGGTTAAAAATGCTTTTGATAATATCACTACTTTTCTTTAAAACTTTTTTAAGACAGTTATTAATTCTTATAGATAAGTGATTCAAATTCTGTAAGTCCTTTTATATTAATATTACTTTTTCTAATAAAGTATATGCTAATGAAAAATATTAGTGTATTACTGACAATAAAATTATGTTTTTCAGACCTAATCTTACTATTAAATATCTCAAGGTATAAGATAACATATAATAATGAAAACATAATTTAAAAACATGCATCGAGTATATACTTTTCCTTCTTTGCATGGTCAAATTGTTCAGAACAAGTGCAATTCTACTTTTTAATTTATTAAATATGCAAAACTAATTTGTTATATTTAATTTACGAAACAATAAAAAATATCATTCACAAAAACAAACAAAAGAAAAAAATGAAAAATTATAACACGCGCATAAAAAACAATTTTTCAAAACTTTTACGCAATTACTGTTTTTGAAACAAAAATGTTTAAGAGAATTATTTTTCAAAATAAATAAATAAACAAAGAACGTAACAAATATTTTACTTTACCAAATATCGTTTAAAAAACTTTAAATCTCTCATTCAAACTTTATACAGGTTTATTTTTCAATCTCTTTCATATAAACTATTTTCTCAACATAAAATGAAGCATTTTATACAAAAAAAACCCTGATTAATATTCATTTATAGTATACAAATTTAACATATGAATAAAATTACGAAATATACTGGTTTAAGAAAATGTTTTCAACAACATCAATCTAAACCGAAAATAATTACACAGTCAATAAAAATTGAATTATTTAATTAAATGTGAAGAGTAATTGTTTTCACGGTTATTATGATACTAATAATACTCATATAATTTTATATTTAAATATGTAAAGAACTTTTTCAGGAATAAAAAGAACTAATTTTAATGTTCAAGTAATTGTAAGAGCATTACTTTTCTCACAATATTTCACAGACATTTGATTCTTTTGAATTTCGTGCAGTGCATCTGTTCAATAAGCTTGTAACTCTGTTTTTTTTTTAAAAAAAGGTGATATTTATAGAAATTTTATTTATTTATAAACATTCCTAAAAAAAAGTTATACTTTTGTATGTATTCCAGCTTCGTATTGTTTTATTTGAAGTTTCATCAGCAACACATAAGCATGGATACACATTAACAATACACACACATACGCACATGCACGCACACATGTATATATATGGACTGCATACTCAAATTAAATTTTTAAAAATTACTAAACATTTAAATTTTTGAAAAATATCTGCAGAAACAAATAATTAATCAACAAATTTTAGAATTAATTAACTAACGTAACAAATGATAAGAAATTCCATTAGAAAGTTTTAACACTTTACAAAAATAGCAGTACTCTTATCATTATCACTACAGAGATGAAAACTAAATATATAATTTATGTGTATGATAACTAATTTATGTACTATTATTATTAGTAGAATTATATAACCTAGAAGGTGGAATAAAATACACCTTACTTTTTTTCAGGGATGAATTTGGAGTGGTTACTGTTACAGATTGCATATTTTTTTGGAAAATCCGAAACGTATTGTACTCTATTTCTTGTAATCCAATGAAAAATTTTCACAACAGATGTGACAATTTAGTACGAATTATATGAACAGAATTATTAATCTGGAATTTAAATTCATATACACAAAGCAATAATACTTCCTTTGAAAAATGTATACTTTTTTTTAAAAAAGTTAAATTTACCACACTGTGTTTTTAACGTTTTAAAGCAACAATCACCTATATATCATAACTTAAATAATTTACTTGGGTGAAGAAGCAAAATTTTTTCACAAAAATTTTTTTATAAGAAGGATAAAAACGTAGTCGCTAAAATTATGGAGTAATAGAACAAGTGTGATAAACTTTTGTTGCTTTCCATTTGCGTCAATATCTACAACACGAATTTATCATGAAGAAGACAACCAAAATTTACTGTCCATAAATATCAGAACATAAAAACGCTTGGCGGAATAGTAAGAAAGCGTTTTCGATCATGCATTGCTAAATGAATCCCCATCGTGTAGGTATACACTGTTTGTCCTGAAAGTTTGTAACCGTTGTACTAATACTGTATGTGATAAGTGGAAACAATGGCAATACTGCATTATTTGTATGATTAATTAACAACGCGTGCTATGTACCAGATGTGAGCAGACTTTTCCAGGGTATGGGCTATTTCTAATTTTTTTCAAGGTGTAGCGGCCCAACCAGTAATGTAGGTGTGGTGAGGTAAGAAAGAGGTCTACAATATTTATTATAACTTAATAATAAAGATGGAATTTGTACTTACTTTAATAATTAAAATAAATAATTCACAGTTTTAAAACCGCGTTTAAAGCAAGACGCAAGATACACAAACATAATAATAATAGCCACAAATATAATAATATCAAATGATGCATTTATTATCAAACAATTCAAAATACATGAAAGAATAAAACATTTTCATCTGAAGTTAGCTCTCGTACTTATAGCCAGAAAAAAAGACTTAGTCTACGTACTGTTAGTCAATCTTGAGTATTTCGGTATATAATTACTAACTGCTAATCTTCAGGCGGTCATCTCAAAATGTTTTGGCGATCCACCGGTCGATCGTGATCGTCTTAATGTCTCCGCTAAATACTGTCTACTAAAAATGGGTTGCTGGTAAAGCCTACTTTTTCATTTGTATATTGGCTCAAGGACTCAACAGATCTTAACATGTCACAAGTAGCTGGCACTTGTTGTGATTTTGAGCCTCAATTAAATGTCAAGATGGATACTTGAATTGCAATCCTATTCTTTACATCCAGGGCCTCTTCCAAGCTTAGACACATGGCTAGGGCGCAAAAGATTGGGAGCACCAAAAATTGGAAGGCGAAAAAATAGAAAAAATTAAAATTACAGCAAAAATGTACCACCGCTACGAAGATAGTAAAGCGACAAGCGATGGAAAAAGATGATAATTAACTATTTGAAAACAGTTCATACATAATGCATACTCTATACCAGGGATAGCCATCCAGTGGCACGCGTGCCATTGATTGCAAGCGACACTATAGTTTCAGCACGTTAGTGATTAAAATGGTTTGCATTTTATTTTTCGAAATTCCCTATAAAGTATTACGAACAAACTCGAGTGATCAGCGAGCCCACTCGTTTGTTATTGTCTTGCCTTAGTTACATTGAAGACTGCAATT
Source organism: Trichonephila inaurata madagascariensis (assembly GCA_019973955.1). Classification (NCBI taxonomy): domain Eukaryota; kingdom Metazoa; phylum Arthropoda; class Arachnida; order Araneae; family Nephilidae; genus Trichonephila; species Trichonephila inaurata. The sequence goes on from BMAV01023601.1 coordinate 7,490, forward strand.
GCTTATGACGTAGTTTGTCTATGCATAGCATAGTCAATTTCATTGACACAACTGTATTTACCTGTGATATATTTACGATTTTTAACTGTTGTTTAATATGGCTAGTTCAGCAAAAGAACAAAAATTGCAAGTTAGTAAGTGTAACAGAGGACTTCAACTTTGGTGGACCAAGAAACATGGTATTATTAGTAAAGGCGACAAAGCGGTATGTGTTTTATGTTCTGGAATAGTGGTATGCAGAACATCGTCTGTAAAACGGTATTTTGAAACAAATCACAAGCCCTCTTGTCAAAAAAAGTGAACCACAGCAAAAATAATTAATTGCTAAGAAACAGTTTAGCAGATGATTTAAATTCAGCATGTATTCTACAAAAAGAGAGAGAAACATCTTACAATTCTAATATAAGTTATTTGTCATCCTATCTGTCTATTTAGTTTTATTATTTTCAAAATACTCTCAAGTCAAAATTACTTGACAGCACGTTTATACATCATTAGACACTTTTTTGGAAAAAATGGCATGTTGATACATAAAGGTTCGCCACCCCTGTTCTATACTGTAATAGCAAATCGTTTCATTAATTTACTGTACTAATTTACTAAAAGGGGGGTGGGTGGTTCTTGATGTTGTAAGGTAAGAATTCCAGATTGGCCAAAAATGCCACTGTCCTTTCCTTAAGTCTGCCAATTGCCTGTCTGCGACACTGCGGGTTCATGGGTGGTGGATAATGGAAAAAATCTAAAAAGAACAAAAACGTAGAAAGAAAGAAAGGGAAAAGAGTAAGAACTAAAGAACCACCCAAACCAAAGCTGGCAAGGTAAGAATTGAAGGAGAGGGATGCTCTAGAAACAGTTGGAGGGGCTTAGCAATTTGAAGTGCCTAAGGTACCAGGGAGGTTAAAAATGGCCTTGTTCACATCTGTGTCACACCAACGTGAGCACTTTGATCCTCAAACATCTAAAGTGAGAGGATTTTAGTTAGGAATTTCGAAGCCTTAATAAGGTTAAGATTTCATTGCACTAGCTACTGCATTTCACCTGAACTGAAATAAGTTTCACGAGTAAATCAGGACAGCGCCAATGCACCAAAGCTTCTTATGCAATTTGTTATGCAATATGGAAACTAAAAAGATTGCATAGCTTGATCATTTTTATCGCTATATTAGTCGATCGATTTTTAATGAGGTTCTAATCCCATTTTATTTATATTTCGGATAATTTTTGCTTTTTTGGCCTCTTGTTATTTCTTGTTGCTTTAATTTGTAAGTTGTTTTATTATCATCCCCTTTGTTATTTTAATTAATTAATTTTTTCATTTCTAGTAATCATCAACTTTTTTATACATCATATGAAACTGGTTTTCTTAAATGGAGGTTAAAGGAAGGGTTAGGAACTTTACTGCTCTTTTTATGATAAAGTTTTTAAAACCCTTTTCTTTTAAAAATAAATAAGTTGATCAAAAAGTATTCCCCTTAGTATGAGAAAATTATTCTTAAAATATATTTTTAAAAAGCTTTATGATAAGTTAACATATTTCTTACTTTATTTGAAAAGAAAATGGAATATAAATTTAGGTGAATTAATTTATATTTTACATATAGATTAAAATTTATATTTTTTTGAAATTTACCCAAAAATTTAAAACAAAACCGAAAAAAATTTTGGGGATCGAAACGTAATTTTGGGGCATGGGGTTAAAATTACGGGCAGTATGCAAATAATTAGAAATGCAGGTGATTGGTATTCCCGTAATTAACTAAAAGGGCTTTGGGCCCTTGTACCCTTGGAGTATAAAACATTTTAAAGAGCTTGTTTGAGTGTCCTTAAAACTTTTTGAAAAAATGTTTGGGGGAGGCACCGTTCCCCAACCCCATCAAAAAGCAATATAAGCAGTTTTAATTGGGGGAAAAGGTCAGGGATGAGAGATGGAAGCTGGGGGTCGTTTAAAAAAGGAAAAACCCCCCAAGCCATTCTGGGTTTTGAAGGAAAGGGGTTGGCCCGGGGAAAGAGACGTCATTTATACACCCCCGGGGCTAAGGATGCCCCGACGGACCAGTCATCGAAGGGCAGCCGCCACAAACGGCATCCCGTAAGAGCCACCCACCCCTTTGGGCCCCCGCCCAGACAAAAAAGGAAATTTCAATTTTCCCCTTGTCATCACGAACCATCTCGGCGCCTGGCTGAAGAACATCTGGTATCTGCCTATTCTTTGTGCTGTAAAGACACCCCCCGGGACGTCACCGTTTAGAGCCGCCTACCAATAAAGATTGAAACAACGGGTAAAACGGGATGTTTCCCCGGGGGCAAATTTTAGATTCAAATCTGAGGGGGGTGATGACAATTTTGTTCGTGTGTGGACCCCCCGTGGTGAACACCTCTCTTCTTCGTTTACCAACGCTTCGGCGGGCTGGTGCGACGGTTGGGTGTCATTGATTACTATGTAAGGTTTCTATGGTGCCCTTATTTTTGATTTCAAATTAGAAGTGTAAATTTCCAAATTGAATGGACTTTTTTTAAAATTTTAAATTATGATTTTATTAAGAATATAACTTAAATTTCTAAAAATTTTTAGATATATTTTACAAAAATGAGAATCTAAAAAACCCAAAAGCAACAATATTTTTAAACGGGAAAAGCGTAATTTTGGACCACTTTTCTAAATAATTATATTACCCGGGCCTATTTTTAATTCTGATAATATTATTTTTGCCCTAATATCAAATAATCAGTCCTCCCTTTTAACCCAAAATAAGTTTATCACGGTACGAGATGAAAGGGCGTGCATGTGGTATGCCCGAAAAGGCGTACCCCGGTTTTTTGGTACCGTAATTCAAACCTCCTATTTTTTCAAAACTTTAATTTTCCCAAATTGGGCCTTACGTGTTTCCCCGAAACTGTTTTTTTTTAAAGCTTTTTTCTTTTCCCACGGTTCCCTTTGGGCCGGAAAGGGTTTTGGAAATTTTGGCCATTAATCGGCCGTAAAGGAAAGGGTTACGAAAAGCAGCGTGGCCCGCCCACAATTATAAAATGCAACTCCTAATATTTGATCCGGGGGCAAATTACACCCCAAAAGGGGGTATTTTCCAGACACCCTTTCATACATGTTTGCCACTCCCCCACCCTTCCCCCGGGTTTCCCTAGATCCCCAGTTTTTTCCCCAAAAGGTTTTATCTGAAAATCATTTGGGATGACAAATTAAAACCGAGTTCTGTCGAACCAGGGGCCCCTTTTGCAACAACTGGGCGGATTCCCCGGTTATCATACAGAACTTGATGCTTCAATGCCCCTACCACCGTGCTTTTCACGCTAAAAAAGAGCTCAGAAATTTAAAAACTTCCATCCTTTTTTATTTTTTCTGCAATAAATTATCCTTTTTTTTTATTTCTGGGCCACTTCCCAATTTTTGGAAATTTACATTTTAAAAAAATTCCCTTTCATTTTAAGGTGAGAAAATTTTAAATTGGGCAATTATTTTATACTTTTATTTTTCTTCAGGCAATGCAAGAGTGAAAATATTTTAATGGAACGTACATAATTTCATATATATTTGGCTTTTTGGGGGCCATTTTATTTATTTGAAATTTGGGGGGGGTATTCCCGTAACCCATCGGAGGACCAAAACCCCCTTTTTAAAAAATTATACAACAAACCACAAATTTTTTCAAAAATGTTGAATTTAATTTACATGTTGTTTTTTTTAGTTCATTTTTTTTGTTCTTTTTGCGAACCCCTTCCTTGCTCCCTTTTTTCAGTTAAATTCATCATTGAAGGGTGTATCGAAAGTCCCCAAAAATTTGATAAACCTTTCCTTTGCAAACCCCGGAAAAATTGAATATTTAAAAACCATTGATAATTAATAAGTCTTCGTAGAAAACCCCAAATTTTTCTATAATGATTCCAGTTCAAACACCCAAGTTGCGACATTTTTCCCGAAGGGGGAAAACTTGCAAATGATACAAAATCGTAATTTCCCCCATTTTTTGGAAAACAAAGCCCTTGGGTTTCCCAAATTCCAAACCCCCTGAACGTAATGAATTGGGTTCCAACTTAAACGACTTAACTTGGAACCGGGGAAAAATTTTTTTGCCCTTTCTAATAAAAATTTTTCCCTTACTTTTGAGAAAAGGGAAAAAAATTTAAAATTCATTGACTAAATTTGCTGATTAAACTTAAAACTTTTTGAAAAATTATTAGAAATAATCACGATAGTAAATAGTATTTGGTGACAACAGATAGTGCCCAGCACTGCATTCAAAACTTTCTGGGTGCATTCCGTTAGTTTCCTACAAGATAATAATAATGCACGGGTATCTAGATTACAGCCAAAGAACTGTGTCTATTTCACACCAGATTGGTTTTAAAATTTAAAATTTTGGATAAAAGATTTCCAAAAGTTCAGAACAATTATCTTCATTAATTGGTTTTTTTTTGTTGATTTGGGGTTATTTTTTAAACGATCTCTTTTGGGGGTTTAAAAAAACCATTTTTTTATTACTTTAGCAGATAAATTTGATCTGATCATTTATATATGTGTGTGCGAGAGAAAAAGAGAAGTAAAAGACTGTGGGAATATATATAATATATTATAAATAATGTAATTGATGCATGTAATGTATTTTAGACTATTGTTCAATATTAATATATTAGAAAGTATCTGTAAAATTGCTTACTTTTTTTGTTTCCTCTTAAAAAAATTTTAAATTTTTAAAAGAATTTTTTAAAAGGGGGCCATCCCGGGCTATTTTTTTGAAATTTTTTTATCTGTTTTAAAAAATTGGGAAAAAAAAAAAATAAAAATATATAAAAAACAGTCGGGCCTCCCAAATTTTTAACCATTTTTTTCTCTATTTTTGAACTTTTTTTGGAACCAAGCCTAAAGTATTGAAAAAAATTCCTTTTTTTTCAATTAATCACATAATGAACTTTTTTCGGGATTTAGCGACTTCCCCTTTGTTAAAATTCGACTGTATTATAATTTATTTAACTTTCAAAACTCTTTTTTATTTTATCTTTTTTTTTAAAATAGGGGGTTTTTTTTTTTTTCAAAATTATAAAAAAAATCTCCTTATAGATAAATTATTTGTCTTTATATTTGTTGGGAGAAAATACCTTCTACGTAATAAGTTGTTTCCTCATGTTGGATAATAATTAGCGCATCACAAATTTAGTTTTCTAAGTGTTTTAAAAATGGAAAAACCCTCATTATTACTTAATTTGAAAAAGCGTGGGAAATTTGGGGATATCCATATATCCCAAAAGGGGAACCCAACCCTTTTAAAGAAGAGTGCCAATTTTTTAACCCAAATTTCCAGTAAACAAATATGGAAAACTGAAAAAAATGTTACTTATAAGCTTATTGTGGGAATTTTGAATAAATAGCACATTTTTTTAATGAAAGTCTATATAGTCGAAATTTGAAATATATATAATAAATAAGACGCAAGTACAAACTTAGGTTTTATTGTTAATAAACTTTTTACAAGTACAGTGAGTTAGGTTAGGTCGGTGTTTCTCAAACTATGGGGCGCCCCAGGGGGAACCCCGTAAACCTCAAGGGGGGGCAAGCATATTAAAAAATAGGGAAAAAAAAAGATTATTTTAAAAAAATTTTTAATTTACAAAGTAAACAAACAAAATACATTCTACATAGTAAAAAAAAAAATACTCATTTAAAGTATAACTTAATTTTTAAAAAATATCGAAAATGGGGAAAGCATTTTTAGAATTAATTTAACAATACCAAGTTTTTTGGCAAATTTAATAATTAATTTAACACATGGGTTTTAAGTAAGGTTAAAACAAAAAAACGAACCCCTTTTCTTGAAAGTCTGCACTGTTTATAATTAATCCCTTTTTATCCGATTGAAAATTACCCGGGGTTCGCTCCCCCTTTTCCCCGTTTAACACGTAGGCGAAAACGTGTGGATGTATTTGGGGGGAAAAGTAATAAACAAGCCCAAATACTCTGGGTTTATGTTGCACCAAAAAAAATCGCACCCTTTTTTAAAAGGGGTATATTCCGGGAAGGGCCCAGGCAATTAATTTTTTGGGTTTGGGAGAGACAGTTTATATAACCCGGTGGGAGTTACAGGGGGTTAAAAAATCGATTGTAAAAATTTTAAAAGTCAAAAGTATTATTGCTAAAATTTTTTTGTATGGGGGGCGAAAAGAAAATTAATGACTGAATATTGGGTCAAATAATTTAAAGTTTGAGAAGCACTGGGGTTAAAAAATAAAAAAAAAGTGGTAAATTGAAACATTTAATTTAATTTTAATTTTTAAACGTTTAGTAATTATTTAATGTGTTTTGAATTTTAACTTGGGGTTTTTTTTCCAAGTTTATCTATATATTGGGGTAAACCTTTTGATGCTAACAAAATTAGATTATTACAGGTGCATATCTGTTAGTTTTGAGTGATATTTATTTTAGTGTGTTCAACAGAAAACATTTATTCACAAACATATTTTGATACAAATTTTGAGTTTCTTTGGCTGTGACAACCCCATTTCAATAAAATTGCAAAAAAAAGTTATGCTTTCGAAAAAGAAATGTACATAAATGCATTCGAAATGGAACTCTTCCAGCTTCACTCAGTTAATTTAGTTAATTGCTCTTTCTCCATTTTTCTCTGTAAACTCATAAGCACAAATTGTATTTCTTTAGTTAAAAAACTTTAAATTTCTTTTACAAAAGTATTTTGCCGAAGAACATTTAGTCCTTGTAACTTTTTTCCTTTTAAACCAGTTACAAATTATTTAAATGTAAGTAATTTGATTGGAGTTTTCTATTTTAGATAGAGATAAAGAGAATAACAATAATCTCAGAATTTAACAGTAACTACATCAGTTGAACATAAAAATATTTTTTTCTATAGGGGATGTTTTGATGAACTAGCAATTTTGATAGTATCCGAAAACTCCAGGGCTTTTACATTAACTAATTAGTATTTAGTTAGAATTAGGAAAAATCTGTTACAAGTAAAGACTCAATCTGTTACAAATAAACAGCTTTTATTTTATAATTCTGAGGTTGGACGTTTAATACAGAATATAATTATTAAAGACTTTTTAAATATGAAACCAAAATTCGTATTTTTTATTCTAAATTTTGACTTATATTTGTAATTATAAGGGAAAGGCAGATTTTTTTTAATCCATTCAGTGGGTCGATAAATAAGTATCAAGCTTGCTTGGGAGTTAAACACTGGGCCACCTGATTGGATTATCTGCTCACGCACCTCAGTGCCCAAGGTCATAAAAACTTAAATGGGCACAGTAGGCCTTGGCCCTCTATGGGTTGTTGCGCCACTGAATTTAGGTTAAATAAAACCAAATCAACGAAATAAAACATTTTTTCATTAATTTTTTATAGTATTTAATTGTCACAAGTATGATAAAACAAATGGCGCCTTTTCGGTAATGACCTATGTTTAAAATTTCTTATCTCTAGTGTAAACAACAGATTTTTTTTAGTGTCATTGTTAAAATTCTGAACGCGATTCACGACATACTCATGCACAATTATGACTATAAACTTTTTTTTTTGCTCAGATATGATAGAAAAGGATATAATTTATAATATTTAAAGGGGCAATAAAATGTTAAGTGATAGTGTTGTAACGGATAAAATGTTAGTAATAACTGTACATATTTTTGAATTTTTTTTCATAATTATAAGTATTATTTTGTTGTTATTTTTTAACTATTCTAGTAAATCTGGAGATAATTTTTTGTAACTGTTTTGCTTTGCCAGATTGACAACAGTACGAATGTTGAATCTAGCCAACGTGCAACGTTTTTAATGAAGAAGCAGTCAAGCCTAAAGATTAAATAATTTTTATGCAATTTGACCATTCTTTAACCATAAAGGGCTAACAGTGTATATATATATATGTGTGTGTGTGTGTGTTGTTACGAATTTTGTCTAATAAATGCTCAAAATAGTTCAATTCATTTATATCTGGGTGTTTAATACGTTAATATTACTTTCTGTTGTATTTATAAAATGTAAAATATTCGCAAGCAACGCTTTTCCTTCCATTATAATGACGATTCAAAAGATGGTGAAATGTTGGCGATAGAGCCAAGTTGGCATCCTTTTTGACGATCTTTTTGGATGCTTCTGATAACTCTGGAGAAATCTGTTAATATCATAATCTATGACGTAAGTGGATCTTTTCTCGAAAGATCCGTTCGGCCGAACAGGGAGTCACACGCCGAAAATTAATAGTTTTGTCTTGAGCTGTTGAAGAGTTACTTTGATTGAATGTTGCTTGCTAGAAGGTGGAAAGACCTTCCGGAAATTATTTTGCATCCTGCATTTCTATGGATTGTTTTTTGACAATAAGTTTCCAATGCTCCTGAAGAACTGTCTTGTTCTTTGAGACTGATAGCATAAGTTCCTCGAACCCGATATATATGTTCTATTTTCTAAGCCTCTCTTTGTCATAAAGTAAGAATTTAGCATTTAAGACGCACATGAAAATACGAATACTTTATTATTCTATCTAAGTGTACTGTTCATTTGAGCTTTGGCTATTGTATACGTATACAACGAAATATTTTGTCTTCGTATCCCTAAACAACACTTATATTCTTTAGATATCTGACACATCTGCTCAAGGTCCGTTAAAAATCCATTACCCCTTTGTAAGAGTATCTGTGTAAATTATGACAGAGGTTTTTGGACTTATATGAATGAAAATTTTACTACCTTTAATTAAATTTAAAGGCAGTCTAATTTGATTTGTAAGCTCTAAATTAAGCGCTTGAATTCTAATACAATGATTATTAACTTCATTTTTTTAAATAATGGAACCTACTCTACACTAAAAACAGCAAATGTGGATTTTGTTATTATTTATCTGTTTAAAAATTTATCTTTTGTTATTATTTATCTTTTAAATCTATTATTAATTGTCAAAGTTTAGATATCAAAGCATATCATGTCAGGATTAAGAAACTATTCATTTTGCCGAATTCTTGAGTATGAAAAATTAGTCCAAAACCGCAAGCGCTTCTTCTAACTGTTGTTTTTGATGTTCCCCTGTCCATGCAGTGCTAGGCTCGCCCACGTAGTGAAATCAAATGACGCCGAAGGCGTCCAATACGGCCTTTGCTATACAGACGATTTTTGGAGAATAAAGCAATTGATGGTTTATGGGGCTTAGGTCTATATTGTGGAGTTAAGCCAATATAGGACAGTTAAAAATAGGGTTAAGAGAAATTTCAAAGCCGGGACAGCGAGGACAAGTATTATAACTTCTGTGGCCATCAGGGGATACTTTCATCCCTTTGAAGTATTTTGTACGTATTCTGGCTATGGTGTTTGAAATTACAAGGCTACAATTAAGGTATGGAAGGCAGTGCTTCTTAACCAGATGGGAGGTCAGTTTATGTCTGGCTATTGCATCAGCATCAGTAAGAATGAGGCTGTTGGAAAGTTGAGGGGAGTTTCAGGCCTCCTTGGTTAGGTTAACAGCCTGCTCATTACCGAAGATGTCTACGTGGGCCAGTTATCCATTGCAAAATGCAAGTTCTGTGGGCTTCAACTACTGTATTAATAAGGGCAATTATATAACCTAATGTTAAAGTGCATAAGTGAATAATCTGATTTATCTAACTGGAGGTTTCTCCTTACACTACTACAACATTTCAAACAACAGTGAAATAATAGTCACACGCACACACTTCAACAATAATATTCCCGTGCAATTTATGGCTTTTTCACTTTTATTGCTTTTACATACATTATGACTCTCTTAAGACATTGTTTAAAATAACTAAACAAAATTTTATGACCAATCAGGTTTAGTTACTATAGTTACAAATGGATGATTCTTAATGATAACTGCATTGTAAAAATATATATTATTATAAACTAAGTTTGAAGCTCATCGAGAAATGCATTTAAATGCGAAAGATAAAGCACGCATTTAACACAAAATGTTAACTCTTTGTCTCAGCAGTTTTTGACTTCTCTTCTGAAACTTTCTTTGTATTCCAGTCTTGTAATTCAGCTGAAACGAGTAAGTTAAAAATGGTTGATGCAATAAAATAGATTCCTGCAGTAACGTAGAAAACCTTGTTCCAATTCGTTCTGGTGCCCTGAGGAAAAAATAAGAAGAAAGTTTTTATCTAAAAATAGTTCATTGATTCACTTTTGCAATAAAATTAAATAATTAATTAATACGATAAAATTAAATTATTATTAAAATTAAACAATTGATTAAAAGATAAAGTTAAATGATTTATTAATGAAATAAAATTTAATTATTCATAAATGCAGTATAGTTTTTATGTTTTATACAATACATTAATATTAGTATAGCACTTTAATAGTATCTTAAATGATTCATTAAATGAACTAATATTACAGCATCATTGCTAATCTAAATAACTCTAAATATAATTAAAATGCGTTCTTTTTAAGTGTGAAAATTTACACGAGACTTTTCTGAAAGAATTATAAAACACAAAAATGCAGTTATATTTTGAATAATACTCTTTTAAAAGAAAGATTTATATCGTGTGTATATTATAACTGGCTTTGCAATGAAAAATTGTTAAAAATTACTAATAAGAATTTTCAATTATTTTTTTTAAAAAATAAGTTCAATTATTTTTCTTCTTATAGCATAATTAAACCATAAGACTTTATTTTAACACTGCGTGCGTTTGTATATTTTATAGTTATAGAATTATTTAACTATTCATCAATTCCAAATTAAAATAAAATATGCATTTTCAAATTCTACGTTCAAGACTTTAAACCTTTTTTAATTAACGCACTTTTATAAGCTTCACTTGTATGAAACGGAATCTTAGAATTCAATTTTTATCCACTTTAAGAGGCCAGATTAATTTGAAATTTGGCTCGCTTGTCCATATAATTTCATAATTTCATAATTTTGTTCCATTGTTCTGATCAGGATCATACCGATTAACTATTTCCCATTTTCAGATCCCATCCCGCATCTGGTGACTAATTTCAGATTCCATTTCTAGATTTGATGGCGACTAATTCCAGATTCAGCGACTAAAAGATTAAGTTACAACTAAGTTCGATTAACTTTAAAGGTTTTTTTTCTATAGTTTTTTTAACTATAATTGTTTTCAACACAATTTTCTCCTTTCAGAGAGCAATTGTAATTAATCCTTCTCTTCCCGTAAACTTTACTGAAGCATTGAAAGAATCCTAAATTACTGAACTATCACTTTACAATAAATAACAAAAATTTAGAGTAAAGTAATATATATTTTATCTTTAAAATAAGTTAAAATAAATAAGACAAATTCTTGAAAATGTTCTTGTGTAATTCTTAAAAAAATGTTGGTTATCCATTTGAAAGGAATAACACAGTCATTATAATTCTTTGCATAAATAAAACAATTAAATTGTGGTTGCATGTGGCATTCCTTAATCAAAAACCAATTTTTAAATAAAATAAATAATTACTAAAAGGGACTCAACACTTTTTAAAAGTTCGTTTCGTATTTAAAACATTAAGCAATATCCTCTGACGATAAATAAAAAAATTAAAATATGTAACTGATAAATAAATAAACATGCTAAGCAAAATGGTTGATAATCCATGATTATTGGTACAATACGCATATTCTTAATTATTTATTGCACACATAGAAAAAAAATTTCAGTTAGATGTGGTTGAAAACACATATTTTTGTAAAAAAAGTTATTTGGGGAAAGTGAAGAAACACTCCAAACATCAATTGATTATTGAAAGTTTTTGTAAAATGCTTTACTGTCAGGTAAAAAAATTGAGTGTTAAATAAATAAATACGCGTTGTAAAACTATTGACAATTCCCGTGATCGGTATAATACACACATTCTAATTTATTGCGCAAAAAAAAGTTTTATTTTAAAAACTAAATTTGTAAATATGACGAAAAAGGACAAAATCTTTCATGCTTCATTGCTTAAAGAGTTATCAATAGTTTCTAAAATTAAATAAGTAAGTATAAAATGACAATAGAAAAGAAATTTATTTCTAATAATTCCGTTCCAATGTGGGCCTACACATAGATAGCCGCCTAACTTTCAAAAAACATATGACTATCCCCGGATAAATTTTGGGGTAGAATTATCTACCCATCCCCTTTTGGGAGAAGATCACCTCTATCTCTTGAAAATAAAGTAACCTTTAAAAAACAAATTTTGCGCCCAGAAACCGTACGCCCCGTTTTTAGCGGCAGCTGCCACCCACATGAAAAATTCAAGAGTTCTAAAATACTTGCGTCATGACCAACGCACCTTGGTACGTTGGGAAGGGTCATACACAACGATCTACACATGGAGCCGATTTGTAACTACATCACTAAACCCCTAGAAATGTTTTTAAACCATCGAATCTCACGAAAACCCAAATTTAAAAGCAAAACTTTATTCATTATTCATCCTAAAATTAAGTATGATACTCTTCAACGAAGTGGGCCCTCCGTCCCCCATAACACACAAAATCATTTTCACACTCACAACATCTGAAGAGTCTCGCGACATCGATCCTCCAGATTGGGTTGTTCGGCGAACGCCCCGTCTTGATTGATGGCCCTGGCCCCCCCGTACCCCTTCCCCTGCGCTCTTCCACTCCACCCCACCAGCGCTCTGCTTCGATAGGTCGGGGTTTTGGGTGCTCATCCCTCACCTTCGAGTGAGATCGCGTTATTTGTTTATTTTTTTGTTCACACGGTTCTTTCTTTTTTTCCCATCTTCTGGGGAAAAGTTTTTGCCCCGGGGGGCGCCGGTGCCCCGGGTCATCTAATTTCCGTTCCGTCCCGTTCCTAATTTATTACTGTAGGAAATATGCAAAAATATTTTGATCAAAATTATAGCTCCTAATTTTTAAATATATTAACTTTCCTCCATTTTTTTATAACTTAATTGTGTTATAGTTTATTTAAGGGGGCCGACTGGTTCGGAATGTGTTTTGCGATAAATGGATAATTTTTAGTTAGTGCCCTTTATTAAAATACATAAATTTTTTTGGATATTAGACAAAATTATTTAAAAAATTTTTTGGAAAATTCTTGAAAATTTTAAAGCTCCTTTGTTGTTTATATTTTTGGATATAGCCGACCCCTACAGAGGGTCAACAGATTTTTTTAAAAATTCAAAATTTCGTTACAACTATTTGAAATAATTATGGCGTATTTTTAAAATTTCTCCCTTCGGTTTTCGAAAACATGGATAAACCAATTCCGAGTTATGCATTTAAAAAATTTAGTTGAGCCCCTGTGAGAAGTCTGGCGAATACAGGCAAAATATTAATACAATAGAAATTCTTTTACAAAAAAGGGGAACATTTTGGGAAAAAAGGGTTTTTCAAGTTAATTTTTTTCCAAAATATTGTATTTAAATAATTTTTTTTTATAATGTCCTTAAAACATTTGTATACATGTATTCTAATCTAAGTGACACTAAATATCATAAATATTATCCATTTACTCGCTTTTGCAAAATCACGGTTCCGAACGTAGTCGGATACCTTAAAAAAATTTGTTTCTTAATATGACGCATATGTATCTATACAACGAGTAGAAATTAGTATTATTTTTCTAAAAATAGACATGTAAAACATAATATTGTTTAAACAATCCTATACAATAAAGATTAGTTACAGCAATAAAAAAATATTAATCTTCAAAATAAACAGAATCTTTTCAAATGTAACTGAATGCTTACCCCACTCGCTGTGAAAGCTCCAACCATATTGGGTGCTATGATTCCAGTAAGTGAAGCAATACCATTCGTCAAACCGAATAAGATTCCTAATTAAAGTATTTTATATTATTTCAGGAAAAATAACCATTTTTTTAAAAAAATTAACACATATAAGTTTAAAACAAAGGCATTGAAATTACAAAATTTTTATTATTCTTAACATTTTATAAAAAGAAAAGTATAATAATATGGATATTTTTGTGAGAGTAAATGTGTATTATTAAATTCAATCAAAAAAAGTTTAATATTATTTCTATCAAATTAAATTAAATAAGTTTCTAATTAAATATATCAAAGATCATTTCAGGTTATATTGATTAAACTAAGCAATTTGTATATTTTTCACAATTGATTAAATTATCTGCCTGTTTTTAATTAATTCATAGTTAAATACAGTCGAACCTAAATATTACGAACCTCTATATTGCGAATTTTTCCTGGAACCAAGAACATTTCACCATTTTCTTCGTAAAATAACTTCCCAATAGCGAAGTGCATTTTCTACAATATAAAGAACTTTTCCTCTTGTGATTCAATTTTTTTGTCTCCCTATTTTTGAAGTATTTCTCGCCATTTCAAATTATTCTCTCTTTTAACACATTTTATGATGATCATAAATCTTGAACTGGTTTTATTAAGTGCCTAACTCGCCGAGACAATGGAGAAGTGCATCCAAGAAGTGCAACCTTTAACCCCCCATTATCCAGTGCACTGGAAACATCTTCGATATTCCCTTTCACCCTCAATGGAGTTGTCTCGTGTCCTTTAACTAGTCTCCGTTCATTTGTAGTGTTGATCAGCTGTACTGGTAATTTCGTTTCTAGTAGCTCGCAAATGTCAAAACATAAGAGCATGAGTATCAAAGAAAAAAACTAATTCTTCAGGAAGTGGATAAAAGCGTCAAGAAACTTTCTTTGCAATTTTTCTTTCTTTCTTTTATTTTCTTTTTTTAATAAGTAAGATATATATATATATTAATTTACTAAAAGGAGTGAATAATTAGTGTACGTATAGTGTTTATGAATTTAAAATATTTTTTATGTGATTTGTAAAGAAATTTGAAAGATGAACCTCTGTATAGCGAATTTTCCATATAACGAACTTTTGTTCGGGATTCAGCGACTTCATTATATAGAGGTCCCAACTGTATATAGTGTGCGTCTTTGATAAACACTTATTTTATTCTAGCTTTATCCTTTCAGGAATTATGCTCAGTCTAAATATTCTGAAAATATATATTATTGATATCTCAATTTCCTAATATCTTATCTCAATTGCCTAATATATACATTTATTAGGCAATTAAAATGTATTAAAATAAGGTGGCCAATTTTTTTTTACATTAAAAATAAGGACGAAAAATTTAAGATAAAAATTACAACGTAAATACATGAATCATTTTATTAATCCACACAAAAATACACAAATTACGCTTACACCGTTTTTTATTATTTACTTAAACAATATATATTTTTTTGTCAATAGATAATTTTTTAATTTATTGGAAATTTTGGAGCAAGAAATATCGTTCATGTTGATATTTATGGTATGTGCTATAGTAAAATTATCAACTTTCAATCTTGATTTCTCATTTGTCCAAAAATCATACCAATTGAAAAAACTCTTTTCAACTGCTACTTTGGTTCCTTGGCAGCACAATGTAAATTCAATAAGAATAATAAAATTCATATGAAATGAATTCTGTTTTGAAATGGTTAAATATTCCTACCCATTTTTATCAATTTCAACATGCTGATTTTCTCATTGTTCTAATTTATCAGAATTTAAATATACATTCAGACTTCTTATTTATCAAACAGACTATTGTCATCGGTTTTTATATAAGTAACTTCTTTCGATAAAAACTCAACACACTATTTTCTATATCTGTCCAATTTACCAGCAATGAAGTCAGAAAAAAAAAATACTTTCGAAAACTGTTATTTTCTCTGGTATTTGTTTCAGACCATTCTTCAACATATTGGAAACATTTTTGGTAAAAGTTTTGCTATGGTAAATTTTTCCGTTATGCATAGATTTGATTCTTGACAAATTTGAGTTTGACAATTTTCTTTTTATTTTAAAAGGAATAAATTTTTTTCAAACCATGATTTTTATTGAAGGACAAATCGTTCAAACTGACTAACTTCTGTAGCTGAAATATGTTCGCCATCAATTTTTAATCGTTTTGTGGAAAATAGATGCCTGATTATGTACAAAATACATTAATATCACCGATAATACATATTTTGTACTGACACATGACGCGCATTAGTTCGGCTTACCATCTCTGAATACGGAAATTAAAATATTAGTTTCAATATTGGAAAGGAAGACACTTTTTGAGGAAGGACAGAATCTATAAAAGAAGGACTATCCACCTAAGAGGAGGACGATTGGTCACCTTAATTAAAAGCATATTTAATACACACAAGCATACAAACAAAAGTGACGCAAAATGAATTCAGATAATTGCTTTTGAAATATTGTACCCATCAGTTTTTTTACAATATTTTATGAGATTAAAATATATAACATTAGGTTGAAGAAAAAGAAATGCATTATTTTTTTCGGTAGGTGGCTGTAGTGTCGATATCTCATGAAGTATCAATAAAAAATTTTCAAATTTACACTCGTTGCTAAAGTGACATTTTACACTAAAAAAATTTTCTTGCTTTTTTCTTGTTTGGTCCATTCAGTTGTGAGTTACAGGGTGTTAAAAATGGAAATCAACAAAGAGAAAATTCGGCACATTTTACAGTTTTTCTTTGATAAAGGCGAAAATGCAAGCCAGGTGGCTGAAATTGTGAATGGTGTTTATGGTGCCGACGCTGTAACAGCTAATTACGTGCAATTTTCGTTTCGTCGATTCCGTTCAGGCATTTTTGATGTTAAAGATGCACCTCACACAGGCAGGATCGTCCTCGAAAATGTTGATAAAATCACAGAAATAATCGAAGTTGACCGGCATGTTGGTAGTCCTAGTACCACCCAAGAGCTGAAGATTGACCATAAAACAGTTTTAAACCATTTGCGCGAAGTTGGATTCAAAAAGAAGCTCGATGTTTGGGTGCCACACCAATAACACCAAAAAGCATGATGGATCGAATTTCCATCAACGAAGCCTTATCCAAACGGAATGAAATCGACTTATCTCTTAAACGGGTGGTAACTGGGGATGAGAAATGGATCCAATGCGAAAATATTGCGCAAAAAATCGTGGTGAAAGCGCAGTGAAGCAGCTCAAACGGTGGACGAACGAGGACTAACGACCAGGAAGTTTCTAATGTGTATTTGGTGGAACTGGAAAAGAATAATTTATTATGATTTGCTTCCGTGTGACCAAACACTAAATTCATATCTCTACTATCAACAACCGGACCGTTTGAAGCTAGAGATTCACCAGAAGCGGCCAGAATTGGCCCACAGAAGAGTTGTTGTGTTCTATCAGGACAACGCTAGCCATACAATCTGTAGTGACTCTCCCAAATTCTGAGAGCTTAATTGGGAAGTTTTAGTGCGTCCACCATATAGTCCAGACCTGGCACCAAGCGATTAACACGTTTTTCTTGTATTGTAAAACTTCCTGAGTGATAAGAAATTGTGAAAATCGATTACTCGAGGTTTTACACCAATAAGAACACAGACTTCTACGATAGAGCGTTATGAAGCTATTTTTAAAATGGCAACAAATTATACAACAAAACGGTGCATATTTGACCCAAATCGGAAAATCCTGAAACATATTAAATGAAGTCTTGAATTTCACGCAAAAATAAAGGATTTCTTTTTCCCTAACCTAATACATATGAATGGAATTAAAAGTACGCAATATTGGATACGGTCTTGAATTCATAGACATGTCTCCCGCATCAAGATTCAGAACAATGCTGTTTTTTTTTTTTTAATTCTTTCATTCCTCATTAATATCATCTTATTTAAATTGTATCCCTGAAATTTTTCAACACAATAATATTGAATATTGTGAAATACACTATCTATTATATTAAATTTTATTGAATTATAAATATTTAAATTCTTGATATTGTGTTCCTTTAAATGCATTGCATGGCAAAATACCCCTCTTACTTCATTACAGTGCTCGTGTACATTAAAATTTGTAAATGATTAATATTTTTAAAGCTTTAGCTTTTAAAGATGGTAATAGTAATGTTAAGTCATAATTCAAATCCCAATTCTGTCCCCGAGTTGCGATAGGATGGGGCGTATTTTGCATTTAATTAAACGAGTTTTTGATTTTTTATGTTTCAAGGTATGGAAATTAGGAAAGTTAGAAGTTGAATAAGTTTAATTATCGCTATATATATTTGATCCTCGTTTAAAATCATGATTCAAAATTATGATTGCCAAACATGATTCAAAATAATGATCGGCAAACATGATTCAAAATCAAGATCATCAATCATGATTCAAAATAATGATTGTCAAATATGATTCTAAATAATGATCATCAATCATGATTCAAAATAATGATTGTCAAATATGATTCTAAATAATGATCATCAATCATGATTCAAAATAAGGATCAAAATCACTCAATCGCTTGCTGTCAATGACATCAAATGCTTATCTCAAATCAGATTAAGTACATATAAAACAAGTCAAAAGAAGCTGACTAGGAATGATAAGTGCACAGAATTTCAAAATCAATATATGGAACAAATGGAATATAAAATACACATAGTTGACATAATCATGAAAAGAAAATTGAAATTCCTTGAATACGTTCGCTTATTATGCAAAAAATGATTCGAACTTATTAAATTATAAATATATTTTAATGTAATTAAATACGAATACATTAGTGTGACTTTCTTCATAACGCTTCTCTACTTATGATTTAGTAGAATTTTTGTATACAATTTTTATTTGTCATATATAATGATTTTAAAATTATTGATATAATCCAGATATTAAATATAAGAGTGTGAAGTTCTATTTACTCATATTTCTTCATTGTCCTAAGAACGCCACACACAAGTGGTTTTTATATGAAAGATTTTGAATAATTTAATTCAATTTAAAAGCTATTTATTATTCAAGAGCCGCTTAAATAAATATTTATCTTTATGCAGGTTTCAACTAATGTTAGATGTTTTTATTAAATTTTAAAATGGTGATTCTTTTTCACATTTTCAGCGCACAAGTTCTGTAAAGATTTAAGCTTTAAGAAAAACACATACATATGTTAATTTATTAAGACAACATTTAATATTTTATACTAGTAAAAAACGTTGTTAAAAATTATCGAGCTGTTAAATTTTATTGCATATTCGTTTGTTCTAAAAATAAGATGATGGAGATTATAAATAATATAAATTTGTTAATTATTCAATGATTATCATATGCGCATTTGAATAATCAAGAACAAATTTAATGTAAGAAGCAAGAATGAGAAAAAATTTGAAGCATTTTTTATCATATTTTATCAACAATTCTTATCCTTTATTTCTAAATGTAGGTTACAATGAAGTTAACTATTAAATAACTAATACTTGTGCAACAAAAAAAAGTAACTAAGTATGTTTAAATTACCTGCTAGAGGAGGACACATATCCACGTGCGTAACATTATACCCTGAATATTTGAATCCATTCACATAAAGTAATAACGAATATAAAACGATTATAAGAGTGAGATTGCAACCAGATGCTGTTATGCCAAGCATGAACAGACCAGATCCATACATAGCTAAAAAGATAATAGATGGTTGTTGTAATTGAATAACAAAATTCTTGTATACACAGGGTTATTCATAATTCCATTTAAGGTTTCGAAATGCTATAGTAAAAGATGAATACTGCAAAAATAACATTTGAAAGAATACAGAAATAATTCATGTGTTATTTACATACTTTACAGAAGTTCCATGTGTAAAGCCTTGATTATACGGTATACATCAATGAGATGGTCCAGTTCCTGCTTCGTTCTATTTAACATGGTACAATCAATGTTATTGACAGCACGTGTTATCCTTTCCATATTATTCAAAAATTTCGTCTTTTATATAAAATCAAGATTTTGTATGAGCCGCATGAATTAGCAAAACTACATGAAATGATAACGTGCTGTCAATAACGTTGATACAGTAACAATGCATTGAATTCAATTATACTATACTTTGATGCTAAAGCTAGAACACGACCTAAACCTCTTAAGTGCCCCCAGCGTATATAAACGTCTCACTCAACCAAAGCGCTAATTGCCATGGACGTATATATACGTCTTCTCGAAGTACGATCTTTCCTGTGCACTGCTATCCATACATTTATTCCGAAGGCTTTGGAAAGCAATAAGAGGACAATGACAGAATTTGCAAAGGATTTACTTATTTCGGAAAAGATCTTATTTCTTTATTCCTTTCTATCCTTCTCCCCCAAAGCGCGCCTAAGTGGAAAACGGTAGCATTGGGGAGCGAATCACGTAACTTTTAATCGGTTGTTAAAAGATTAATAATAAATCGTACAAATTATCAAGATAAGTGTTATTTTTTGCAAAAATTTCATATATGACAAGCCCATGTGGTAACTGGTAATTATCAAACTTGTTCTTAACTTAGTATTGTTAAATTAATTTGAAATACTTTGTGCAGTATACTGATACATTTATAATAGTATTATATGAGTGCAAATATGTTTTTCTTATATTTTATTATGTCAGA
This sequence comes from Trichonephila inaurata madagascariensis, assembly GCA_019973955.1. Lineage (NCBI taxonomy): Eukaryota > Metazoa > Arthropoda > Arachnida > Araneae > Nephilidae > Trichonephila > Trichonephila inaurata. The sequence continues at coordinate 27,914 of BMAV01023601.1, forward strand.
AAGTATTTTGTTTGCTTACTTTCAGTAAATTAATAATTTTTTTAAATTATCCTTTATTTTCGACTTTTTAATGTGCTAGTGTCCCCCTCGTAGAGTTATAACGCCCCCTGGGGTGGCACACCCTACAGTTTGAGAAAGGTTGCATTAATATATACCTAGTAAACAAGTTTTCACACACAGAGTACATATTAAGTATGTAAATCTTTCAAATTTTCTGTAAGACAAATACATCAAAAAAGTTTTTTACTATGGAACTTCGAAATCCTAGAAGGAATTATGAATAACCCTGTAGATATGAATTTAGGAGTCTATACGAATCCTGTCTATATAAATCAATATATTACACACAGAAATATAAAACAGTAAACCATATTAGAAAAAGATAATTTGGTGTGGCGTAAAATAAATAATTTCCTGTAACTTACCGATTGAATTAAATATCTTACGTACAACTGTAACACTGAATCTTTTCGAACTTATCATTTTATCTGCAAAATAGGATGCACATACTCCACCAAAAGCCTCAAGAATGTTTGGCAAACCTGTTACAAATCCACTCTAGAAAAAAAATTCTTATTAAAACTATACAAATATGTTACTTCTGAAAAAATGGTAACTTCTGTAAATCCTAAATAAATATTTTCATCAAAAATTTATAAGAACAACACATTTTAAATTAATTAATGTTCTTAATATTTTTTCGGATGTACAAGAACTGATAAACAGAAATAAAATTTTAAATCAGCGAAAGAAAATAAACTCCAATACATAAATACTCCTTCCATAATGAAGGCGTTTTCTGCGAATTAGCAGTGTTCGCCTTTTTTTAATTATAGTGCGAAGCTCGATCAATTATAAAAAGTGTTATTTAATAATGGCAATAAAATTTTACATGCATTGACAATGCCACAAACAAAAGCTATTTAAAGTTTACTTAATCATTTGGCATCATTTCATTTTTTTTATATGTTCATTTATTATTCTAGAATTTATTTTATCGAGCAGATGAGTTAACACTAAGTGCATCCGCAGGTTCCCAGGTAATAATTATTAATTTTAACGAGTTCGGTAGTGACACCTTACCGAGGTCTCGAGGGTAGAAATGGTCCAATGTACATAAAAATGGCAGTGAAGAATTTAAAAGGTAAATTGTCAAAAGAAAACAAGCCTAACTGGAGAGAAACTTGGTCCCTCATGCCCTCCAACATCAAAGAAAGACATTGGTATTGGAACGGAGGTTTGGTAACTTGGGGGAAATATCATGTTAGTTAGGATTTCTGACCTCTCAATGTTTGACAGAGAATTTTTGACTGCTGTAGAATATAAAGATGAAATTGTGGAGCTGAGTGGTTCTTTTTTCACGAATTCAATTGACTGATTTCATTTTTCTGGATGGGGATGCTTATCAGGATCAATATTCGAAGGACAACTGCAGTTCCCTTAACTCCTTTCAAAGCTATTCAAGACTCTAAAACAATGTTCTTATAGGTTTGTTTCCTGCTGCCATAAGAACATATAAATTGTCTCATTTGCAAAAAGAATTAACATTGTGAAAATTGTGTAACTATAAAAGAACACCATAGTCCCTATTAATAGAATTAACATTGTGAAAATTGTGTAACCATAAAAGATTACCATACTCCGTATTAATTTCTTTTCGATGCTTCTCGCAATTTCTCTTTTAGAAGTTTCTGTGCTGATGCACCGTAAAAATGTTCTCATGCATGTCTATAATATCTGTTTGTGCAATATATGGAGACCTATGTCTGCATATCTAATTCCATTAAGGTATCCGACTATGTTCGGAACCGTGATTTTAAAAAAGCGCATAAATGGATAATTTTCATGATATTTAGTGTCACTTAGATTAGAATACATGTATAAAATTATTTTAAGGACATTTTGACAAAAAAAAGTTATTTTAATACAATATTGTGGCAAAAAATTAACTTAGAATAACCTTTTATCAAAATGTTTTACTTTTATAAGAAATGCTTCTAAAATAATAATATTTTGCTTATATAAAGTAAAGACTTCTCCAGATAGTCGGAACTAATTTTTTTTGAAAAATTCACATTATGTTACAACCCATTGAAATAATTATCGACATTTCTTTCTTAAAATTTCTCCTCTCTGTTGTCGTATAAAACATGGATAAACCCACTTTTAAGTTATATATTTAAAAAATTCTAGTTGAGCCTCTGTACAGAGGTCTGAGTTATATACAGGCAAAATATTATTATAAAGAGGCATTTTTCACAAAAGATGAATATTTTGAAAATGGGTCATTCTATCTTTATTTTTTGTCAAATTATTGTACTTAAATAATTTTTTACTGTAATACTGTTCTTAAAACAATTTTATATAAATTTTCTAATCTAAATGACACTAAATATCATAGATATTATCCATTTATACGCTTTTGCATAATCACGGTTCCGAACGTAGTCGGATACCTTAAATTTGTGGATATAATCAAAAGTGAAAAATTATCTTAATTTGATCCCTAGTGTATGTTAATTTCTGAAATTAAAAGTGTATGTGAATTATTTTGTGGTGTCATCCTATATTCTGTAGAACTGAAGATCTTACTGCTTCAACGCCAAAATGAAGAACAGCATTTAGATAATTTGGAATTTCCGTCATTAGGATGATCAGACCAAAGACAATTCCTATGTGACCAATAAGAAGACCCAACATTGGCACAGATGTGAGAATTTTCTTCCAAGGCACATCAAAATCCTAAAAAAAACAGAATAAGTCACTCAGATAAAGAAAAATATTAGGAATAATTGATAATGGGGTAAAAAAACTTCCCTATGCGTTTTTGTTAATATATTCTTATAAATAACTGAACTAAATACTGTGTAATAGAAATAAAAGCGTATATATAAAGCATACAAGTGAAAATTAGTCCCCTTTTTTATATTTATTAAGTTGAATATGAATTATACAAGCAAAAGCATTGAAATTTTTAAAACTTTTAATTCAGAAAGAAACTATTTTACATGAGATTAAATAAGCATAATTGAGGAAATTTTGATTTCTTGAATTACTATTTGGAGGAATTGAAACGCAAGCAATAAAATGTCTGTAACTTAAGCATTAAAAGACTGGAAGGAATATTCCCCTGTGATGGTTAAAAAAATTTGAATTTTTCCTTCAAAAATTGTTTCCCCAAACGTCCAGAATACGGTGGAAAAGCGTTTTTTTTAAAATTTCCCAAAGGTCTTGTAAAGTAAATTTAGAAGAGCAGTAGTTTTCAAAGGGAGCAGGCAGTCGAAGGTGGGCCTATTGGGCAATCGGCTTGATTGGAACCCTTTTATACAAATTCGTTCATACAAGTATAAGCGTTTTTTAAAGGGGTTTTTAAAAGGAAAACTATAGTTTTGAATATTTTTCTTGGTTTACTTCGAAGGCACAACAGATACAAAATTTTTTTTTTCGCAATGAGTGGTCGAAAAAAAAAGTACGACTAGAAATGTTCATCCTGGTTGAATAAAAACGAAAGTTCAGTGGAAACGTTTTTCCACTAAAATTAAGGAATTTATTTTAGCTTTGGGAGGAAACAAAAAACATAAGATGGAGGGTTATGTCCAAAAATTTCCTATTCATTTGGAGTTTTTTTCCCCCTTTTTTGCTGTTATTTTGAAATGTAATATGTAAGACTTGCAAAAAATGATTTATCTTTCTCAATCAAGTTTTCGAGGTTAGGTTTTAAAATAATTTATCGTAAATGTGAAAACAGAGTTATAAGTCTGCCCATTTATTCAGTGCGTGTAAAAACCCACATCTGCATTATCTTTAAAGGGTTTGTAAAATTTGGGGAATGGGGTTATGAAGCCTGGTACGTTGTCATAAACGGGTGAAACGCGTATTCGCGTTCTGGCGCCAAAGTATGCCAAACAAAAAAAAATTTATAAAGAGTGGACAATCTATTTTGAAAGAATTCCAAGAGGAAGAGGAAGGAGTAGCTCTATGCACCAGGCATCACCGATTGACGATAAGTTAAGGTTTTCATAGTTTTAACCGGACTTGAAACTTTAAACGCGTCTTTCCTCAAAACTATGTTTTTCAAACTTTCCTCCATCATATCTCAAGAACGGTTTGACTGAATGACTATATAATAGACTCAGCACATATATATGCACGGAATAAATTAGGAGTATTTCAAAATTTCCAATATTTCTATTTTTTTATAACAAAAACATAAAAAAAAACACGAAATTCGAAACCTTTTCTTCAGAGGCCTGCCCAAAATCCAATTTTTGATATTTTCAATTGAATATAGTCCATTCCGTGCATTTAAGCTTACAAATTAAAACCCCCTTAAGTTTTTTTTTTATTTCAGATAAGTCAGTCAGCCGGAATCGTGGAGGAATTGAGCATCCATTTTTTCGAGGCGGGTGTGTTTAGAGTGCTGTAACTCACGTTCTATTCGATATATTTGGCTAAAAATTTATATACATACTCTTCATATAAATAAATGATAGAAAACTTAAAGTTCTATCTTTTTACTGATCATGAAATAAAAGTCCTTAAAAATGCTTAAAAAAGAAAGGCTGTCACTTGGGTGAACCACCTTACATATATAAACTTATAATTAAACTCAACTCATAGAAATAAACTTCTTATATTATTGAAAGCATGTACTTTAATTTAACATCTTCAAAGAGTACACTGTATTTTTAATCACAAGCCATATCATTCTCATTTAAATTAACTTCTAGAAATATAGTGTAGTAAATTTATTATTCAAAGTAAGTTTTGATATGATTGATCTAGGTAATATTAAGGTACATTTCAAATGAAAAGTCTTAGAGAGGTTAAAACATATTCGATTCGTGGTGAAAGTAAGGGAATAGTAGACTTTATCCGGCATATATACTCGTACTAAAATGCAGGAAAAGAACTTAAATTAAAAATAGGAATATCATTAATGAGAAAAATTATTTTTCTGTTTCTATTGGAGTAAAGTAGGCTCAAAAATCGAATTATAATGATTAAAAATAAAATTTCATACTGTGAGTTACAGTTCAAAGGCTGGCAAATTTGATCAAGACCAATGAGTCCATCTTTCAATGAACAGAATATGATACTTTGGAGGATCTACAGCAGGGAAGGTGAACCTTTGAGTCAACGTGTCATTTTTTTCTAAGGAAATGCTTGATGAGGTATAGACGTGCCGTGAAATAATTTTGACTTGTGATTATTGGGAGAATAATAAAACTAATACTAACAACAGAAAACTCTTTATTTACTAGAAAAATACATTTTGTATTTTATAGCAGTAAATGTTTTAACAAATTAATTTAAATTATAAAAAAAGTAACATTAGTGGGATTTCTTTTTTTCAGATTAGATGACAAATAAATTAAAAATTAGCATTGGGAAAGTTAACTTTTACGTTGCATGCTAAATTAGGTCATCTCCCAAAAATGGTTTCTAAGCGATTTTTAAAGCGTGCTGCAAAAAATGCTCTGGCATGGTCGTGAAAATATGGTTAAAATAGCATGACCTGCTTCTTCAAACAGTTAAACTTCGGTCTAATTTAAGTTTCCAGAATTTCTTACTGGCTTTTTTTCTTATATTCTTGCTATTCTTTCTGTTTCAATCAATTCTTCCTTGTTTCAATACATTTTTGAATCCTGATTGAACTAAACTAGAAATTAACAAGTTGCAATTCAAATTCTTCAATTTCCATCCAATCGAATTGGGGCAAGTTCAGTTCTTAAAATGATGTCACATCAGGGTACATAATAAACTTGAGCGTTTCTGATAATTCTTTGAACTGCGAATATCTCACTGAAAATTCCTTGATTGAAGAATCAATCGCGGTTGATCGTTTTGATCGGTCGCGTGCCCAAAATACTGTGCCATCAATGGCACACGTGCTATTTGTTAGCCATCCTTGATCTACGGTATAATTCTCCTCAAGGTGTGTTTCATGTTACGACTTTTACAGAACCATCATAAATAAGGTACACTAACTAACATTAATCTGAGGTACAGAATTTATAAGGTTGTATAGTAAATTATAGTAACGCTGTATAATAAAAATAGTAACCAGTTTTTTTTTTTTTTTTTAAATTTGAATTCAGAGTGACCGCAATTTGCGAATATATGCTTATTTATATTGAATTAAATAAGTAACAAAATAATGTTTAAGATAGTAAAATTTAATTATTGCGATACATGCCAAAAAGTTTTTAAATAAAAATATAGAATGAATTTCTACTAGTAATCCAAAAACCTTTTTAAATTATAATTAAATTTTTTATTTATTAAATAAATTCGGAGATAAAATTTTGAAAATACTTATCTCCCAATTCCAGATCAACTAATGTTTTAAAAACATAAGCAGTGTAATTTTATAAAATAAAATCTTATTGGACTTATTTAAATTTTTGGATCAAGATATAAACTGCTATTTGTCTACTTAATATTTTAAATTATTACAGACATGTACCTTTAGTACAGAAAGTAGTTTTCAAAATATGGATTTTAAATATAAATTTACTTATAAGGATAAGCAATCGCTTATGCTGAGCATGAAAAATAGATATTGTTTTTTACAGGCTTATTAATTAGCCTGTAAAAAAATATAAGCTTAATTATTATTACAGACTTTTTTGTTATAGGCTAAGAAATCTTGTCTAAATTCTTAAATTTTCTTAAAAAGTTCTTGACAGCAATTTAAGTTTTATGGAGAAATATGTTATTGTTATCAAATACTACCGGTAAAATTATAATATTATTTTTATATTTATACATTTTTCTTCATTACCCATATTATTTGCTGAATACAAATATTGTTTTTATTTTATATTATGGTTATTTTTTTTTAAAAAAATCATACAATTATAAATTTATATATGTATATTCATTTCTTTTGACTTCTATTTGTTTTTTTTTTACCTTCTGAATTAAAAGTTTTTTGGATAAATTAGAACACTACAACCACTACAGATGCTGATTTCAAAAAAAATATAAAAAAAAATATTCTGTATACCTGCCAAAAAAGCATGGTAGAAATGTTTTTCATACCGTGTGAGATCTTTATCATCTTCTGTTTGATAGTAAAATGAACTCTTCTTCTGAAAACCTGGATTATATTTGGGGAATCATAATGAATATAAAAAAATGAAAATTTCAACCCACGTACCCCGAAACAAATTTTTCGGAAAAGGATCATACGTAATACAGGGGAAAAAGTAACTCTGCTCCTAATATATAATTATTGCTATAATTTTTTCTATGACAATATTTTTGTTTTCTAAATGGACAAGTGACGAAAAAAATCTAAATTTTAATTTTTGATTAGATTGTTTTACTTTTAAGATACAGTTAAAATATTTACAATAAAATAAAATATTTCGCAATACAATTATGTGTCAAATTATTTGTCACGTTATTTGACCTCAGCTTCAATGAAAAGCTGTGAGACGTACTTAATAGAGCATTGAAAAGTTTATCTGTTAAAAGATCTCTGCAAAAAATGCTTGTTATATGAAAGAAATATATGTGTTAAGATTGCATAAATTGATATAATTATTGTTAAGATGAGTACTTTGACTCATGTCCAAGGTGAGCAAATGAAATATGAGAGTTTGCGGCCGTTTTTGATTTAACAGTGTAAAAATAAATTTATAGTTACGATAATCCAATCATACATATAAGTCCTTTATTACATAGCAATCGATACAAAAGGAATGAAATCTACTCATAGATATCACAGCCGCATTTTTATTCATTAGGCTTATTGAAGTTGAATACCTAACAAGTATTTGTAATATAGTGATAAAAATATGTATTATAACTAAGTATTATCAACTAATGACATAATTAGCACATTTGGAGTGCTTTTACCAAGCACGTAAGAAACGGAGAAACAGCTTTATAATTATTATGACTTTAAATTTTTTTCCAAAACCTTTTTACTTTGATCATATTGCTGTCGTTGTTTCAAATACCTTGGAGCAAGAAAGCCTACACCAAGTCCATTTCTTTTTTCCGCATAAGAATGTCACAAACCAGGTCTTGATCTCCAAACAACTGTCCCAGAGAAATGTCCCAGCAGTCCAGAAGATGAACAGGAGAAACAGGAAGAGAGCAGGAACAGGTAAAGAAAGACTTTACCCCCTGCACAAAGGTCATACCACGCAGGTGACCGTTTTCCGTTTCTAAAGCGTGGAAAGGCGGTCTGAAGAGAGCTCCGGGTCTCCAGCACTGTAGACATAAGCCAAGACTCTTGGATGCGTACCAGTGAGTGAGCAGGAGGGCTTCGCCAAGTCAAATTCATTTTAGCTCTGAGGAGGGAAATAATTTCAAAGTGTCTTAAGACAGAGGAACTGAGATCAGAAAGATCACAAACCCTACCAGCCAGCTCATCAGCGGCCTTGTTCCCAGACACACCCACATGCGACGGTATCCACTGGAGGCACACTTGTTTTCTCTGATCAAGCCTAAGCAATTTAGATATAAGGTAATTCGGGGGAAGATGCCATTTTGTTAATAGTACTTTTATGCGTCGATCGATGACAATTTTGAGTCACTTGTTTGAAGAGTCTGGTGAGTGTGGCTTGTGAATTTATCTGAATTAATTGTCTTTAATCTGCCTTATTTTTCGATCTTTTAAACATTTAAAATGGTGAGTTTTATAATATTCCGTTCCTTTTATTTAAATTTCATAAATGTACTTGTTATTTTTCATAAGATATTAGCAATATAAGTGAGTTACGCATACTGTTACACATACGATGCATGTAGAAACGACCACAATACTGCAGCAATAAGGAAATAAGCGTGTGTGGCATTTCCCCCCCCTACACTTGGGAGAATACGCCACATGGCTCATATATAAATGAAATGAACTTAAATTTTTTTTCATTTTATAACACTGTATATTATTGTATAAAATATAACTACAATTAATAATTAGGTTGTGAGGATGACACAGGGGATCTCCATAGAACGAGGATGTGCAGGGCTGAAGTTGACTATTATTTCAGCCTGCTTTCTGCAGAAAAATTCATTTTTAGCAAACTTATTATGAAAGAATTTAACTTTTTTGTTTTGTTTTACTATAGTTTTTGTTATTTCACATTCCATTTGGTAATGTTTGTCTTATTTTTTTTTTATTTACTGTGGTGTTGTTGCATCTTACTCCATGACTGGTGGCATCTTCCCCATATATGGGGGAAGATGACACAATTAAATGAATTTCTTTAAAATTCAATTTCTTATTTATTTTAATACTCAGAAGAGAATTAACTTGTATACATAACCAATTAAATATTGGAAAATAAGGTCTATTTTTTTCATGGTCTTGTCATTTCAATTTTCAATGTACTAATCGAAAAATCTTAACTGTGGCATCTTCCCCCGTATTACCTTAATATCTAGTCAAGTACTATCCATTATCTTCTCCAATATTCTTCAAATATGGGATGAAGCTTCTGCTGTCCTTCAGGATCCAGACACTGCCCTTATTAGAGTTAAGAGCATGATCGAGAGTACCGCTGATAGTAATGAGTTCCGATCTTTGATCAGTTTTTCAGTATCATCGTTGCTTTAATGATGAGCAATGGACAAGTAGAAGATGAATAGTGTGTTTAAATGCATTAATTCAAAAAAAAGAACATTTTATTGATTAATTTTTTGTTCAAGCTGTTATTAAGTTCTAAATGGTATGTGTAAAAAGCTTCTCAAAAAAATTTTCTAAGTTCTTTTTCCAAAAAAATTTGAAAATTAACATCAAGAGGGATCATATTAAAATTTTTTAATATATTTAAAAGAGAAGTTTTGTTCGCATTTTTAAATTTTTTTTCAATTTAAATAAGGGTTAAAAAATCTAAATTTTTGGGGAAAAAGATCCGCTCTTTTTGGGGGGATTAATATTGGGGATTAAAAAAAAAGGGCTTTTTGTTTTCTTCAAAATTAAAAATTTAAAAACTTAACTTAGAAAAAATTTTAATTCTCAAATAAAATTTTTTTTGGGTAGAAAAAGACAAATTAAATAATTAAGTATTTTTCCCAATAACCCTTACTTAATTAATTTAATTTTCCTTTTAACTTTAAAAATTTTTAAGAATTAAAGAATAATTTTCCCTTTTAAGAATTATTCGTACTTGTAATAAGAATATCAACACTATTTACCAAAATTAAAAATATTCAATATGGGGCTATTTTTCCTTGTTTTAGGCATTAAATTAATCTTTAACTAAGTTTTTTAAAGATTGGTTATTTTAAAATTTTTTTAAAAAAGTATTATTTCATTTTTGCCCCTGTTTTTTTCTTTTGGGGTTAAAATTTTTTAATTTAAAAATTGGGTTTTTTAAAAAAAAACCAAATTTTAAAGGCGTGTCTCTCAATTTTCTTGAAAAGCTTCAAAAAAAATTTTTTTTTAAAAACAAAGCTGTCGGGATTAAATGGCATTCGAAATTTTCTTAATAAATCAGTTTTTTCATACTATACTTGGAGAATTGTCCAGCGTTAAAACTTTTAAAAAGAAAAATGCCGGACTAGAAAATCTAAACCGCACAACCCTCCGAAACCGATAATGAAACACTTCCTTGGACAACCACTGAAAACTGCGGGTGAAATCCGACTGCGTTTCTTGGGAGCCCAACGACTTTCCATTGTGTTCATGGATGGTAAGTTAATCCCCGGAAAAAAACATACAAACATAAAGGTACAAAATGAAAAACTTTAAAAGGCAAATAGAGTCATTATTACGTTAGGGGCAACTATAAACCCAAAAAAACTGCAGTAAATAAATATACTTTTAATTTATACGTATTTTTAAGCAAAATTGGACAACCGGGAAGAATGCCATAACTGATAAAAATTTAAATTTTGTGGGCACTTCCAACTTTTCCCAAAAATCAAATAAAAAAAAATTTAAAAAGGGAAAAAATTTTACTGATGGATTATTATGGTTTTTTTTTTACAATTTTTAATTCGAATTTATGGAAATTTAAGTAATATAAAAAAAAGACAAAAAATACAAACTTAGGGTTTTTGTTTTAAACTTTTTTAAAAAAAATAAGTTAGATTTGGTAAAAATAAAAAAAGAGAAACTTGAAATATGTTTTTAAATTTTAAATAATTATTAAAAAGGGATCCCACTACGTTCGGAACCATTTTAAAACGCATAAATGGGTAATTTCATGGTATTTATGTCATTGATAAAAATACATTATAAAACGTTTTTTTAAAGGGCATTTGACAAAAAAATTTTTAAATACAATATTTTTTAAAATTAACTTAGAATAATTTTTTTTTTTAAAAAGTTTTTCCTTTTTTAAATCTTCTATTATAATAATATTTTGCCTGTATAATGCTCAGACCTCTGCACAGAGGCTCAACTATGTGAATTGTGAAAAATTCACCTTATTTTCAGAGTTACAACCATTTGAAATAATTGTCGGCGTTTTTTTCTTAAAATTTCTCCCCTCTGTTGTGTCGTAAAACATGGATAAACCCACTTCTAAGTTATATATTTCAAAAATTCTAGTTGAGCCTCTGTACAAATATTTGAGCTATATACAGGCAAAATGTTATTATAATAGAAGCATTTTTCACAAAAGGAGAATATTTGGAAAATGGGTCATTCTATGTTCATTTTTTGTCAAAATATTGCACTTAAATAATTTTTATTGCAATATTATTCTTAAAACAATTTTATATACATTTTATAATCTAAGTGACACTAAATATCGCAAATATTATCCATTTATAGGCTTTTGCAAAATCAAGGTTCCGAACGTAGTCGGATACCTTAAACACAGTTGGGTAACAATTAACCATCAAAACTATCAATGAATGAAACATGTAAAATGGATATTAAATTTTTTTAAATCTGCCATAGCTCGGAGCTTTATTAACTTTGGTAGATAGTTTCTTCATTAATGTGAAATGAGTTAATCTTATTTTATTCATAATCGAGATAAGAAAATTAAAAGTTTGTTCGCAGAAGAAGTATATGAGGGGTTAGGAAAAATGCAATTGTTTCTTTGAAATCTTAAATTTAAATTATTTAAATGTCTCGTTGTATCGGAAAGAAAAGCTAAATCCGAAAACCAACTTCAGTCTTGAGTTACAAACTCTCCCTGGGTATTTCGTTATTTTTTTTAGATATTTTAAAACACGCTCCCTCAAATTCCAAAATCTCACGTGTGCACTTTCCTTGAAAAGCCAGCGCACGCAACAATGTAGGACAGCGCTTCTCAGACTGTGAGGAGCCCCCAAAGAGGGGCGTGATCACCCTAGCATATTTAAAAGCTTAAAACAAAAGATTATTTTGAATAATTGTTAATTTATTGAAGGTAAACAAGCAAAATCATTCTGACGTAATAAAATTTTTTAAAAAAACAAACATTTACGCTGATATAATGCACTTATAAATGTATCTTTTCTGCACAATGTATTTTGTAATTAATTTAATAATACTAAGTTAAGAACAAGTTTAATAATTACCAGTATCCCCAAGGGCTAGTCATATATATACGTAAAGTATTTTTGCAAAAATTAACTTTTTTCTGGATAATTTGTACGTTTATGATTAATCCCTTAACTGCCGGTTAAAAGTTACGTGATTCGCTCCCTAATGCCACCATTTTACACGTGTACAAGCGTATTCGGTGTATTGGGGAAGGGGAATTAAATAGAAACATCCTCTGAAATAAGTAAATCCTGTACAAACACTGTGTCAAGGTCATTTTACTGCATTCCAAAAGCCTTTGGAATAATTTTATGGATATCACAGTAAACAGAAAATATCTTATTTCGGAAAGACGTATCTATACTTCCAAGGAAATTTACGCACTGGCTGACTGAGCCGTTTATATACGCCGGCAGTACTTAAGAAGTTTTAAAGTCTTATTATAGCTTTATTATCGAATTTAATGCACTGTTATTGTATAAAGGGGGGCGCAATAAAAAATATGATTGAATATTGGGTCGCGAGTATTGAAAGTTTGAGAAGCACTGATGTGTAGGATTGTTTTCCACAGTATAGTTTTTTTATTGTAATTCAATTGAGTACCACAACACAACCACTTTTCAATAAAACTGTTGTAGCAACTTAGAACCCGTGACCTTCGGGTTTGTAGCATAGTAACATATCCACTAGACTAAGTGATCACCTCTGTCCGGTGGCTTTTACTGGCTTATTTAGATACCGCTACACTACTCTCCGACCAGTGATTCCGTGGATAGGAGAAAGATTTTGTTGTTTGTTTTTTACGGAGAGCGTGATTTTTATTTCTTTATTTTATTCTTATTTGTATAATATTTTTATTTATTGTTATTATTTATATCTTGCGGTAGATGGTACTGCGACAGTTCAGAAAGTTGCGTTTTCTTAATTCAGTCAAGGTCACCAATGTAGTGGTTAGAACTCGCGACCTTCGGGTTCGTAGCCTAGTAACATATCCACTAGACAAAAGTGATCACCTCTGTCTGGAGGCTGTTACTGGCTTATTTAGATACCGTTATACTACTCTCAAGAACAGAGGTGATCACTTTGTCTAGTGGATATGTTACTGGGCTGAAAACCGGAAGGTCACGAGTTCTAAACCATTACAGTGTAAATAATTGGTATTTATTAATATCTTTTCAAATGTCTTAATTTTTCAATAAGTTTTCACGTGCCACTGTTACAACTCCACAGTGGCACGCGTGCCGTGGATTGGCCACACCTGGTTTAAGGTATGCAATGAAAAGTTTTGGCCTTGAAGTTTTGATACAGTAGGAAATAATAGGTTGTTTTCAATTTTAAAATGTGTGGCCATAGTGGGTGTAACGAGTCATAACCACGTACTAAAATAGCTGGCGCTAATGCAGATGAATTATAGGTTTATAAATCCTGATTTCCCTAAGGACCAATCGTGCAGCAGTGTTGATTCACATTAAATCTTACAAGGTTCGAATTCCTCTCATTAGTATATTAAAGTTGGAAAGTGAGTGTAATATGTTTGTAAGTTTTATATACAACGTTTCATTGTTACTTAATTTTTGAAAGTTTGACTTAGTTTTTAAATATAAAATATTGTTTTGGAATTAAAATGTGTGCCATATTGAGATTATTTCATACCATTACTGAAAATAGCTGGCTAAAGCAGATGAATTATAGGTTTATAAATCTTTTCGTAAGGACCAATTAGTTTAGTTAAATTCACAAAATCTTAGCAAGGTTCGATTCCTTCTTACAGATACGAAGTTGGAAAGTGGGTACAGTTTTGAGTTTTATCCGGTATAATTTATATTACTTAATTTTTGAAAGTTTGAATTTTTGTTTTAAATATTATAAAATTTTTCATAACATGGGAACAAAACCACCAAATTAAAATATTCCTTATATCCATTTGATTGTGAAACCATTTAGGATAAAATGTACAGGACATTAAAAATTTTAGGAAATTGATTTATTAGTTGTTTAAATATTAAACACGATGTTGCGTCTATAGTTAGTAGTGCATATCCTAAATTCGAGTCACGTACATGTTTTTGATGCCCATCCGGTAACTAGTTTATTGACGTTGACTGCTAATACGTAGGGCCGGGTTCAAATTTAAACAAAACATTGAATAGTTTAAATAACGTTAACTCGCGGCACGGGGTAAATTTAAAAGTCCTAGAACTGCAAGTCTAAGTTAGGTTGGTGGAAGGAAGAGCGTAAGCCCGCAACCCCCTCCCTAAGGTGTGCTCAAAACTGGCGTGGAAACGAAGAAAATCGTACTATCACCTGCATGGTGTTCATAGCCAAGGCTAATGATAGGCGTAAAAATCTAGCCCTTAGCCGCGATTAATTTCGTAGATCTTGATCTGTTGTTTCTGTGAAACAGGTGACACATTCGCAACAACAAATACAAACACAATAGTGAGCCTTCTTTATATTTACTCTAGAGAATAGTTACTAAATGTAGAACTTAAAAACCACATGAACTTTTATATATAACTTTTTTTTATATAATTAAAGAATATTCTGAATATGCGAAAAGTTTTTTAGTGCTCAGAGGAAATTTTGTAACAATGTTATCACATTAAAGCAGGCATGGTGTGAAGTGAATAATGTTATATTCTACTACAAAATAAAGAACTCTCACCTCACCTATACCTTCCAAAGCTCTTGCTACAATGAAAGGAATGGTTCCCCAGCGTACCGCTGCAGGTGTTAATAGCGTTAACACTGAAGTTAAGAACACTCCACCACCAAATACTCTTTTAGCTCCAAACTTCTTAGCGATATAGCCTCCAGTCAATACAGTAACGAAATAAGCATAGAAGAAAGAACTCATGATAAGTCCTTGAGTTCTTGCATCCCAGTTATATTGTTCACTCTGAAATTAAGATATATGTATTTATAAGATTTAATTACATTATGCATTATTCATATAAAATCCATTGTTCTGTAAAACCAAACTATGCATTTTAAAATATCAAGAAACATTTATTTTCTAGTTAATAATGACAGTTAAAATTAAAATTTTTAGTAGCATTGAGCTATTTTCAGTTGAGAGTTATTAGATTTTTTGTAAGAACTACATGTAATTGTAAACGTGTCAGCTTCACACAGGATAGCTATTGAAATCCTCTTCATCTGCCATAAATCTGTTTTCGGTTAGTAACAGAAGATAAATACTTAACTAGCTCCACAGAGATATGTTCATCCCAAAAATCGAAAAAGTTGAAAATATAATGGTTTTATGCAGCAAAATATAAAATTAGGACGACCCACTCAAACACGTTCTGAAGTGACTATGAATTTTCAACCTTTTAGGAAGAATCTACTTTCCCCTATTTTTAAGAAATCAACTCCACCTTCCCAAAATACTCTTTAAAACAATTTAAAAAGGAGCAGAATATTACAACGAAAAGATTAGGTTAAATACAATATACATATGCAAACAATTTATACATTTTTACCATATTCAGCTTGCTAAAGTAGTATAGCTTTATGTATTTAAAATCTATATTATCCACATAACTGAAAAACAATTGACATTCAGAGAATGAGAGGATTACAAGCGAGAATTATTAGTATTTACCTTTGAATATCTAGAATTCCTAGCTTCTTCATCTTCATCAGTTAAATAAGGGCATTCATCTGCGTATGAAATATTAGTTCTCGTGACTGTTTCTGAAGTGTTGACCATTGCCACCATCGCCACACTTAAATTCGCCCTTAAAGCATACACATTGAATATTCCAAAGAATCCAAAGACAGCAAAAATCACTCGTTTGGGAAAGTAGCATGCTTGGGATTCTTCAAATAAAAAATTATTACTGAATGTTTTTGTAAGAGAACAAAACAATGTATCAGATGTCAGAATGATACCTAGACGGGTTCATAGCGCTTTATTCAAGATTTCGGGACCTAGTTTAATTTATTGATAGTAAAATGACTAGATATTCTCTTTAAAAGTTTTCTCCCTGTTTAAGTGTTTGTGAAATATTAGAATTTCCTTTATATGTAAAGGAAAATACTTGAAAAAATGAGATTTTTCATCATAATTCCTCTTAGATTCGGCATCTTGCTTTCTGCACAAGTAGACGTACAGTTGGTTCTACTGTGTGTCGGAATCAGACTTTGATAGCTCTCTTTTCCTAGTTTTAATGGCAGTGCAAACCTGACTCCTTTGATAACACTTTGCACCAAGAAGAAATTAAAAGCTGTGATTTAACATTTCTGGTTAGATAATGATGGATGGTCCCTGATTTTATCAGTACCATTGAGCTAATCTTCTCATATGTTGTAAAGATTAAGAAGCCTCCTTTCGCCGTTCTTGCCACTTTAATATTAAATTATTGCCTTGCGTTCAATCTGTACTAAAACTCAACATAATGATTTTCATATTCTGGTAAGATAAATCCGGTAAGATAAATCCTACACAACTTATTTTGTATCTTCATTTGTAACAATTAGGATCATCTCTTGACGCTTCATAGTAGCAAGCAACATGACGCCACTAGGTTCAAACTTCGATCACGAGACGGTGTTATCAACTCCAAGCGAGCATGCGCAGGAAGTATTATGGGAAATCTAAACAAGTGCTATGATGGAAGTACGCTTGATTTTTTTGTAATGAAAACTTTAATTATTTTAAATCTAAAATGCCCTAACTGTACAGTAACAAAATTAAAGGCCTTTTCAACATTTGCGGTATGGTAGATAAGTATGAATCTTTTCTTCAAGAATAAATGATTTAATTGAAACAAAACTTTTTGAACATAGAGTTTGAAATTTGTTAAAAAAGTGTCACTATTTGTGCTATATATTCATCTAAAAATTTTTTTTTCATCTGAAAAAAAATGCTTCTGTTGCAAACATTCAAGTTTGAGTTATATATATTTAACAATAACGCAAAGAGACAGCTACAATATGTTTGTGTGTGTGTGAAGTTAAAATATTTAGAATTAAGAGGAAGAGAAAACAGCACATGCTCTATAGAAGAAAAAAAATACACTGAAATAAATGAATAATACATAATAATAAGCGGTTCTCTCTCTGTTAGAGATAAATTTATCAAATTATAATATATAAATATATTGAAGTTCTCTACTATAGAGAGATGAATAATCAATAATATGACTAAAACTGAAAAACACCCGAAATTGTAAGCACTGGCGCAGCTAGTTCTGAGTAGGCCCTATATCAAAACTCCTTCTCAGGGACCTTTTTTAGATATGAGAGCCCCACTAATGAGAGTGTAATTACACATTTTGGGGCCCATGTAGCTTGGGGGCCCCGTATCATTGATACGTTGTAGCTACGCCCCTGATTGAAAGATAAACCAGAAATAAGATTTTATATAGGATATTTTAAAATTATGAAAATTATAGAATTTATAAATATATATATTAATGCTACTGTATTATAAATATTGCTGACTTAGGGCAACTCTCATAGATAGAATTTATATAAAAATGAGGTTGAGCATGTTTTTTTGGCCAGCCAATCTTCCCCCTTTCTGTAAGTAATACTGAGCAAAAACCCTAATAAAAATAATGGATAGAATATCTGAATCCATTACAAGAGAAAGGTAACTTACCTAAAAATTGCATTCAAATATTTATCTATTTCTATTTTTTTTTTCGGATTATTTTTCCAAATAAGAAATTGTATTAAATTAGATTATTAGTTGAAAATGTCCTAATTTTTTTTTCAAAAACATAACGCCATATCATTAACGGTATGAACATGGTTTTCTATTATTAATTTTTAAAAAAAATACTGCACATATAAAATAAAATGTGAAACACATGCAAACATGTTATCTTTTTTTTGGGGTGGGGATTTGTTTATCTGAATAATAGTTCTTCGTTTTTATTCATTTCTTGAATATTAGATGAATATAATATAAATAAAATTGTCTTCATTCAAGATGAAGTTTATCATGTTTTGTTTAAAAATAATTCCGTACAATATATTTCAAACGTTATGAAAGGAAATATAAAAAAATAATGTTACATATTAAATGTGATGAATTTGATAGAATCATATGAGAAATTACTTTTAAGAGAAAAAACTTATGGGGCAGTTTTTTTTTAGAATTGAGCTAAAAAAATATTTAAACAATGCAACATGATCAACAAAATAATAATATGATAAATTATCCTGTTCACGTGAAAAACTGGAAGGTTAAAAGTTACATCAATCAGAGAATTTATTTGTCCTTATTAATTAGTCATATACATGTAATATCAAAACAATTTAACAATCATTTCTTGAAATTCTTCTGAATTTGAATAGCTTTATCATTGATTAGTCGGATCTAATGCTTATTTATCTTGAAATTTTGGTTTTGGGTGATTTATCGATCGAATATTATTTAAAACCCTAAAGAAATGTTATGCTGAAATTTTATTGTAAGTAAATCCAATGGACTTAAAAATCAAATTTTAAATAAAAATATAATTTTAATAACATGCATCGAGTTTATATTTTTCCTTCTTTGCATGGTAAAATTGTACATTACACGTGCAATTCTACTTTTTAATTTATTAACTATGCAAAAGTAATTTGTTATAAGACTTAATTAGTAAAATAATTTTTTAAATATAAATTTGAATGCACTTTTCCTAAAACATTTTTTACTTCGGAAGATTTTTCTCTAGAGTGTGTAAAATTTAATTTAAAATTTATATTAAATAAGTAAAAATAATATACTGCATTAAAATGGTATTAAATATACAAATAATAAAAAATATCATTTAAAATATAATAATAATAAAAGAAAGAAAGAAAGGAACAAAGATAAATTATACATATATATGACACACGAATAAAAAATTATTTTTGAAAACTTTTAAGCCATCCTTTTTTTAAGCAAAGAAGTTTAAGAAAATTATTTTTCAAAAGGAATAAATTGATGAAAAAAGTAACAGATATTTTATTTTACCAAATATCGTTTAAAAAACTTTGAATCTCTCATTCATGCTTTTATTCAGGTTTACATTTCAATTTCTTCAAAACAAACTATTTTCTTATCATGAAATGAAATATGATACTGCAAAAAACCTAATTAATATTCCTTCTTAGTAAACAAATTTAACACATGAATAAAATTAAGAAAAATACAGGCTTAAAAAATATTTTGAATAACACCAATCAAAATCAAAAATAATTACACAGTCAATAAAAATTGAATTTACTACTTACAACTGTTTTGAGGGTTAATAAAATATTAGTAATACACATATAATTTTATATTTAAATATGTAAAAAACTTTTTCAGGAATAAATAAAAACTAATTTTAGTGTTCAAATAAGTGTAATCATTGTTTTTCTCACAGTATTTCACACTGATTTGTTTCTTTCGAATTTCGTGCATTGCACCTTTTGCTTTTAACTCTGTATGTAAAAACATGGGGATATTTACAGAAATTGTATTTATTTATAAAGATTCCAACTACAAAAATTATACATTTGTAGGTATTCCAACTTCATATTGTTTTATTTGAATGTTCATCACCGACACACAAGCATGGATACCATTAACAATACACACACTGCATATACAAAAATTAAATTTTTAAAAACTACTAAACGTTTGGTTTTTGAAAAATATCTGCGAAAACAAATGCAATGGTTTTTTTTTAAACTAATTATCTAAAGCAAAAAATTATAAGAAATTCAGTTAGAAAATTTTCACACTTTACGAAGAGTAGCAGTTCCCTTATCATTATCACTATAGAGATGAAAACTAAATAATTTATGCGCATAACTAATTTATGTACTATTATTATTAGTAGTAGTAGTATAAACTAACCTAAAACATGGAAAAATACACCTTACTTTTTTTCAGGAATGAATCTGAAGTAGTTACTGTTACAGATTGCATATTTTTTTCAAAATCCAAAACGTATTGTACTCTATTTCTTGCAATCCAATGGAAAGTTTTCACAACAATGTAGTACGAAATATTTTAACACAGTTATTGATCTAAAATTTCAATTCATATAAACGAAGCAGTAATACTACATTAAAAAAGTGTACTTTTTTTCGAAAAGTAAATTTAATACACAGTGTCTTTCAACGTTTTAAAGCAACGGACACATTTATATCATGACTTAAATAATTTATGTGGATTAAGAAGCAAAATCATACCGCAAAAAAGTTTTAGGAATAAAAGAGATAATTCTGTTCATTATCCCAACGCTACAACGTTTAAAAATTTTATTACATTTCTTTAGTAAAAACCTTGAAAGGTAAATGCGAAAATAAAAAACGTAGTTGCTGAAAGTATGGAATAATAGAAGGGTGAGATAAACTTCTGTTGCTTTCCATTTGCGTCAATATCTGCAAAAGAAATTTATCATGAAGTAGACAACCAAAATTTACTGTCCATAAATAACGCAGTATAAAAGCGTTCACGTAATGCTTTATAATGTTACTTTTAATAATAATTTTTCGAGGGTTTCAAAATCAAACATGAATAATAATTCTTTGTAAATGTGCATTATAATTAAGGTATCCGACTACGTTCAGAACCGTGGTTTTGCAAAAGCGTATAAATGGATAATATTAATGATATTTAGTATCACTTAGATTAGAAAATGTATATAAAATTGTTTTAAGAATAGTATTAAAATAAAAATAGAATGACCCGTTTTCTAAATGTTCTCCTTTTGTGAAAAATTCTTCTATTATAATAATATTTTTGCTGTATATTGCTCAGACCTCTGCACAGAGGCTCAACTAGAATTTTTGAAATATATAACTAAGAAGTGGGTTTACCCATGTTTTACGACAACAGAGGAGAGAAACTTAAAGAAAAAAACGCCGATAAAATTATTTCAATGGATTGTAACTCTGAAAATAAAGTGAATTTTTCAAAAATCATAGTTGAGCCTCTGTACAGAGGTCTGAGCTATATACAGGCAAAATATTATTACAACAGAAGCATTTTTCACAAAAGGAGAACATTTTGGAAAAAGGTTTTTCTAAGTTAATTTTTCGCCGAAATATTGTATTTAAATAATTTTTTTTGTCAAAATGTCATTAAAACATTTTCATACATGTATTCTAATCTAAGTGATACTAAATATCATGAAAATTATTCATTTATGCGCTTTTAAAAATCACGGTTCCGAATGTAATCGGATACCTTAACAAAAATGACCTCCATGTTCAAGTAATGCTAAAGTATACTACCAATTTTTGATGAAATTTCTTTTTACTAAAAAATAAGAGATGAGCCAAAATTTTGCTTGGATTATAAGTTTTTATTGTGTTCAAACAATTTTTATTAGACTTATGTTACTTTCGATATATTGCAAGTATTAAGAGGATTTTTTTGCCTCAGTAAATTTAAACGTATACCTCCTTTGTAGTTCAAAGAATGTCTAAGCAGTATTCCAGTTTCCCAAATTTTCTTTAACAAGTCTTGCACTTTATAATCTTGCTATCTAAGCATTTAATAAACAATTCTTACTAAACTTGTTTGCGATATTTGAAGTTTACGTAAGGTTTTGTCGCTGTCATCGACTGCGGGGGTTGGAGGGTTTGAATAAAGATCAGCCATTTTTCAATTAATACAGTTTTATTGTCTATATCTCTTAATAGACTTAATCAAATTAACTGAGAATGCACTTAAGCCACTAAACCCGAGCAGCAATCAAACTTAATAAATTGGTAAAAATGAAATAATAGCACTTATATCTATTATCCTGAGCGCTCTTGCTTCAACTCTTGGTTAATATTCTTTCTTTTTAACTATACGACCACCGGCCGTTAACGCTATACTTTCTTCTATCTCAGTTTTCAGCCATCATCTCGCCTACTCTACGACTAATACTTAAATAGAATCTATAATTTACAAGACCCCAGTTCTCTGTACGGAAAACGGTTTTGAACTGAATTCACAGTTGAAAAGATTATTTTATCCAAGAAGATTAGTTGAAGCGCAAATAGAAGTTGATTTAGTAGAATTCCATTGAAACGATCGTCGTACGTTTCAAAAGTTGCTTCACTCAAACTGTAGACCTGTCACCTCTAGGAAGATCCTTAACGCTGCTTATTTCTTTAAACATTTCATACCATCGCTTTATTGATTTTGTACCATTAGCTTTGATATCATAACAACATCGAAACTTACACCGAGCATTAATGAGTGATTTCATTTCGTGAAACAAATGACACAAAGAACTTTTTTTCTTGAATCAGCGCCATTTCGGTAGGAAATGATGTCTTACTTACTAATGTTCTCAAGTTACTTTTGAAGGAGCACTTCCGTTATCTATTGCTTCAGGTGTTTCACTCAGGGAAAGACATGTTTTTAAGCATTTTCAGGAAATTTTTTTTGACGACCAGTAAAATGATAGAACTTAACGTCTTTCATCATTTAATTATATATATATATTAAGAATATGTATATAAATTTTTAGCCAAAAATATCCAATAGAACGTGAGATATAGCCATCTGAACACACCCGTCTCGAAAAAAATGGACGCTCACTTCGTCCACGATTCCGGTTGATTGGCTTATTTGAAATAAAAAAAAAAATTGATGGCGTTTTAATTTATTGGCTTAAATGCACTGAATAAACTACACTCAATTGAAAATATCAAAAATTGGATTTTTGGTAAACGTCTGAAGAAAAAGTTTCGAATTTCATAGTTTTTATTTTTTTTGTTGTTACGTTTTTGTTATAAAAAAATAAAAATATTTTGAATTTTGGAATGATCGCTGTTTATTTGGTGCGTATATTTCTGCTGAGTCCGCCCTATAAATATGAAGTTATTCAGTCAAACCATTCTTGAGATATGATGGAGGAAAGTTTGAAAAACACAGTTTTGAGAAAAACGCGTTTAAAGTTTCACGTCCGATTAAAACCATGAAAATTTTAACTTAGCGCGCCAAACAGCTGCTCTTCTAACACCTGCTTCTTTATAATGACTTCGAATTTTAAAAAATCACTTTACCACTGTATTCTAGACTTGTTAAGGAAGCAATTTATGAAAGAAAAAATTCTATTTTTGATTTTTTGAACCCATTTCATGGGTGAACTCTCTTAAAAAACAACCAAAACTGACCTATCGAGTTATATAAAAGTTATATTGATATATTAAACGGTTACTCTGTAATGAAGTTTTATAATAAGGGCTAGACTTTTGGTTTGCCCGATATTATAGTTCCGGAGCTCGTAGGAGGGATCAGACTCACAATAAAAATATTCAAAACAAGAATAGTTCTGTGTTGTTGTTGTTACTAATGCCACCTGATCGACAAAGACCAGATCGAGGCGCACGAAATTCCTCATGGTAAAGGGCTAAGTGACGCCTGTCGTTAGCCGTAGCTTTGAGCACAATACAGGTGACAATACGATTCGGTTCGATTCCACCCAAATTTAGAGGAAGATTGGGGGTGGTCAGAGGCCTCCCACTTCTTTTCTCCTTCCACCAACCTCATGAGAGGACTTGCGGCTCGACGGCTGTTTAGAGTACCTCTATGCCGAGCAGGCACTATACATTTACAAAACATCCATGTCTTCTCCGGGATTCGAACCCAGTCCCTAAGGCACAGTAGTCAGCGTCGCTAACCACTATACCGGATGGGCGACCAAAATAGTTCTTTTAATTCAATTCAATGGTTTTGCAGACTTCTAATATAAGGGTTGCCCAAATCACATAAGTGGACACGTGTAGTTGGGTCAAGATGATCGCTACCGAGCTTGGATATAAATGGAGGTAGGAGATGTACACAGTATATGACGTGTAATGGAGAAACCTGTTCTTGGTAGAGGAAATAGATCACAAATGTAAAGTCGTGCTATTCAGGGATGTGTCCATATCGGAATAATGCGTGGTAGTGTGGTTTCTGATTGCGGAAGGGGAGCTGAATGAGGGCAATTATCAACGAATGGGTGTACCAAACTTTATTCCGAAACCAGTTGATGAAGTCAGAGATCAAGAGTGGATAGTGTTACTGCCTGAAATAGTAGGGGACAAGGGTTTCCAGGAATTCATTCCCCCTGCGTTCGGAGATAAACTTCTCCAGAGGGGACGCGTGGATGCCGGTTTTGTAGGGACCCGGCTGGAAGCAAGGAGTTAAAACGTGCTCTGGGTGTAAGATGGCGTCTTAGTATATTCATGTAAATGTAGTTGAATATATATATATATATATATAGCCTGACTGTGTGTTTTCGTATCCTATTCGTCACAGGGGTCCATTTATGACGAGCAATGCTTAGTTCGAAAAATGTTTGTGAAGGGTGGCAAAAGATACCAGATCTCCATGACAATGCCGTCCCTAACGTCTCTCGTGAAGCCCAGAAAACCTTTAAAAAATTTAGTTGAAAAGAAATGGAACACCCACCGTACAATCCGAATTTGTCTCCCTGAAGTCTTCCACCCTTTTTTCCACTTAAGAGAGCATTACGTTTCTATTCGGACGATGATGTGAAGGAAACTAAGCAGGAGTTCCTACGAGAAACAACCATTATCTTTCTCTACAGTGATGGCAAAGACCTACTATTGAAACAATGGGATCTGTGTTACAACGCCCATGATGATTTATTTTGATTTTCAACTAAGCAGTGCTTATCAAACTTTCAATATCTGCGACCCAATATTCATTCATAATTCATTCCGCCTCCATACAATAACAATGGATTGAATTCAATGATACTTACCTTGACGAAAAAGCTACAATACGACTTATACATCTCAAGTTTCACCGACGTATATAGAAGTCTAACTGAGCCAAAGCATTATTTGTCCTGAACGTATATATACGTCTATCCGACGTATGATCTTCTCTGTGCACCGCTATCCATAAAATTATTCCGAAGGCTTTGGAATGCAATAAAAGGACCTTGACAGTGTTTGCGAAGGATTTATTTATTTCAGAGAAGGTTTATAACTTATTTATTCATTTTCCTCCCCCCAATATGTATCACATACGCGCGCCTCTGTAGAAAATAGACTCATTTGGAAGGAAATCGCGCAACTTTTAATCGGTGGTTAAGGGATTTATTATAAGCCGTACAAATTATCAAAATTAGTGTTAATTTTTGTGTATAATTTTTTATATATGACAAACCCACACATAAGAGGTCACTGGTAATTATTAAACTTGTTTTTAACATAGTATTGTTATATGAATTTTAAAATACATAGTGCAGTACTGATACATTTATAAGAGTATTATATCAGTGTAAATGTGTATTTCATATTTTATAATGCCAAAATGTGTATTTTATTTGTTTACTTTCAGTAAATTAGTAATTTTTTAAAATAATCTTTTGTTTTCGACTTTTTAATATGCTCGCACCCCCCCCCCTCGTAGAGCTATCACACCCTCTTAGGGAGGTGCACCCCACAGTTTGAGAAACACTGTAATAAAGGTAATTTTTTTTCAACTTGTCCACTTTTCATTCCGCCACCCCCACCCACCCCAAATAAAAAGGCTCTACTTAAGACAGTGAAAGTAATTTAACAGAAAAAATAGGTTGAGTTGTCATTAAAATTCGTGAAGCAAGTCGCAATCCTTAACTTGAACCCGCGTTATCCTCATTAGTTATCAATTTTTCCATCACGGAGAAGTAACCGTCGCAGCTCAGAGAAATTTTACCATTTACGCTTAAAGCAGAAAAATTTCCGTTGCCCTCGTACAAGTGAGCTGTTATACTAAAAACAGTTTCAACTTCAAATCAATTAATTAACGATAATTACCTGAACAGAGAATATTATTTTATTCTTTCGTTAAAATTATCATAATTTTACAAGTCATTTTTATAGTTTTGTTAAACTAGCTGATCATTTGTAGTTTCGTCTCTTCAGTAGCTGTATTTCAGATATGCGGAAAATAATACTTTAAATTTAAAATCTTTTCACATAAAAAATTTAACTTCATAAATTATTAACTGAAATCAAATTAAGAGAAGTTTTAAAAAAATTAACGTCACAAGTTAATTTAAGTTCTACTAAGTGCATTTCAAATGTGAAATGCTGTTACATTAATAGGCGGTGTAATCTGCAGAATTTTGAATGGAAGCCTGCTAGCGTGCATACATTGTGTCATACTGGTGTCGAATATCACTTTGTTGTACTTGCTGTGTCAATACTGAGACAGCCAGTGCTAGTTGTGGATGATGCTGGAGTTGTCGTACGATATCCCGTACGTGCTCGATTGGAGACAGATCTGGTGATCTCGCAGGCCAAGACAACATACTAACACTCTGTAGAGTACGTTTCGTAACAACAGTGGTGTGAGGGCGAGTGATATCCTGTTGAAAATCTCCCCCTTGAATGCTGTTTGTGAATGGCAGTACTATAGGTTGAATAAACAGACTATTTTACGTATTTAATAAACGTACAAATTTGAGGTCAGTGTATTTGGGATAACCACGAGAGGGCCCCTGCTGTCACACGAAATTGCCTCCCAGACCATCATTCCAGATATAGGTCCAGTGTGTCTAAGCCTCAGACAGTTTGGTTGCAGGCGTTCCCCTGGCCTCCTTCTGACCAACACATGACCATCACTGGCACCAAGATAGAACCTGCTTTAATCAAAAAAAACAACAGATCTCCCTTCCGTCCTCCAAAGAGCCTGACGTGACACCAATGACGTCACAAACGGCAATGGCTTGGAGTGAGTGGAATACACAATACAGGGCGCCTGGCTAGTAGCTGACCTTGAAATACCAATTTTAAACCGTTTGTTATGTCACTGTGGTACCAACTGCCGCTTGAATTTCTGCCGCAAATGTTGTATAATGCACCACAGCCGTACCTTAAATACGGTGGTCTTCTCTCTCAGTAGTGACACGTGGCCACCCGGAACCCTGTCTTCTATTTAATGCATGGTAATTGACTTTTTGAACTTTCACTAAGAGATTATAAAATATATCCCCCCATAGAATAAGCAAGAAAGTTAGCCAAAGAAAAAACCGAACAATATTATAAATTAATTAAAATTATATATGACAAAAAATTTCAGGAAGCTGATTTAAAGGTTGGTGATTTCGTGATGTATGAGGAATTTCAATGCCCCAATACAAGGAAATTAAGTACCCTTATTCAGGCTCGTATGCAGTTTTAAGAATATGCTCTAAAGTATTGTTTGAAATAGATAGGCATAATGCCCTTAATAAAACTGAGACTGAATTGACTCATTCAGTCTGCTTAGAAATTTTCATTCTCGTCTGATCATTTTTAATTGAATTATATTCAACAAATACCCATAATAAAGAGAATAAGAAAATAGCTAAAAACCCTATAACGTGATACAGAAGTGACTGAGTTTTGCTTAACAAGACTTTTCGGAGAAGAAGAGTAATGTAATATGATATTAAACTTTTATACTATATTTTGTGTTAAAGGATATTGTTTATATCTTAAAAGGGAAAAATAGTATGAGTGTTTTATTAATACAAATTTTTGATACATTTTAATGTACTTCATTATTTTATTTTAAAATGTTAAATGAGTCAGCATTTATGATAGTTCTTGGTGTTTTAAGGTTGAAGGATATAAATTTAGTTATTAGAGGAATGACTCTAATGATAGTGATTTTCATGAGAAACAAAAATAAAGTCAGATTGCATTCTTTTTTCTCCATTAAATTTTATTATTTTGTAATTTATTTTATTGATCAGTAAACTTTATTACATTTAATTTAATATTTTTCATTTTGTATTTGTGCGTTTTGTGATATGCTGAACACATAGCAGGATTCACTATTTCTCGAAATTTTCCTTATCTAAATTTAAATTAATTTAACAACTTGAAACTTATTTTTCAATATTAAAAGCAATATAAATAGAAAAATTCAATAATAAATTTTTTTATCTGTCTTGGGAAAAATTAAGAGCCCAAAACTTGTTTAATTTGATTTCCTAATCTAATTGTTTTTTAATTAGCATCCCTAAACATCTGTGATTTATCACGCAGATTTCTGAGAGAGATGTTTTAAAGGGAAAATTAGGATAACGCGCACCCTTTTAACATACAAAATAAGTTGAAGTTTACAGGCGCGTTTTAGCCGGGTTAAAAAAGAGCTTTAAAAGTAAAAATAAATTTATTTATAAAAAATTAAGACTTTAATAGAAGGGAAAATATTTATTAACAATAAATGACATTTCTAATGAAATCAAAGAGTTGGTCCTAAAAAATATTTTTTTTTATAAACCCTTGGGGTAATATCTGAAAAAAATATGATTTTCACACGTACATTTCGGTTCCTTCCTAAAAGGGGTGCGCTTTTAGGGGAAAATATCTAAAAAAAAAAAATGCAGCTTGAAAGTATGGGGGCGTTATACGGATTTTTTGTAGTATATAAAATTTTATTAGTGAATGTGAGATGTAAGGGAAAGAGAGAGAGAGAGAGAGAAGAATTTCTCTATGAATTGAATACTCTTAAAAGATTAAAGAGAGATTCAAAATATTTTATGTGATACTTTTAAGTAAAAGTGAATATTATGAAAATTTTATTTCATCAAGTTGTTGTCGTCGTTAAATAGTAAACACTAAAAGTGATGATAGAATTATTTCTAGAAGTGAGTCCATTTTTTCGACTCAAAAGTAATGAAATAGCTCTTATATTCTTATATTTTTAAAACGCATATAAAAGAGAATGTTGTTAATTGTGTTGAATAGTGTAGATAAGTTGTTGTAAACCATTTTCATTTTATTAATCATTTCATTTTATTAGTGTCTAAATGTTTCAACGATGTATTTCATCAATGCAAAATTCTATGTAACAATGTTGGATATTACTACGATAGCGCCAGAGTAGATTTTAATACAAATTTATTATCTTAGTATTTGTATATCATGTATTTTTTTGATATGATATTATTTTCTAATATGTACAAAAATTTGGATAAATTATATGTTAGTAATAATACAATTATAATATTATGAAAGTATAAGAGGAAACGTGTAGCTCTTGTCCTGGATGACATTTAGATTATAAAACGATAGTGTACATTTATGTGTAAGGAATTTCTTTTTCATCAATTAATATTTTAGAAGTGTAATTATTGTATTTATTGTTATATATTTGTTTATTTTATTGTATTTTGATTTTATTATTCCGATTACTTAAATCTTCCTACTGTGTGTAATATATGCTTCCAAATGATGTTATGTATTGTTTTGTACACACTGAAAATTAATTACGTTTTTAAGAGAGAAAACACCCATTCCCCCTTAAAAATTGGGATGGAAAATGTAAGGATAATTTAGTCAGATTTAAAATTAAATTCCCTATATAAAACTTAAATTTTATTTTCCGTTACATCTTCAAGTATTAAATTAAGCACCCAATTATTTCTCCGAACAGATGGTTCACACAGACCACTTCTAATCCCTGATCATTATATTTTATATCCTTTGTCACATTAACTTTCAAGTATAATTAAACTAAAATTAAAATTTCGGGATAAGTGGTAAGGATATTTAGAATTCATTCAGCAACAATGTAAATTGCCACTGAAAAAAAAACCGTTTTTAAAAGTTTGGGTTTTTACTTAAAACATGTCATACATATATATTAATAGTAATATTCACATTAATTACAATACACGCATACAACTTTCTCTTTTCATTTTTTATTGTTATACATACTTTAAGAAGTATTTAAAAAACCCAACAAAAAGGTAAAAAGATTTAGTTACTCTAGTTAGAACTGGATGAAAATATATTATAAATTGGTTGATGATCATCGAAAATGGTTTTAAAAAAGGCGATAAAAGATAAAATTTTAAAACAAAGATGTTAATTTTTTGTTCAGCAATTTTGATTTTTTTTAGTAACTTTTTTGCCAGTCTTTTAATTCAGTTTAGGCGAGTAAGTTAAAGATGGTTAAAAAAAAAAAAGCCTGCAGTGAGTAGAAAAAATTTGTTCCAATTTGCTCTTGCCCCGTAAAAAAAAATGAAGAAAAAAAACTTTTTTTTTAAAAATAATTCATTTATTGATAAAATTCAATTATTTATAAATGCAATAAAATTTTACTTGATAAATACGATAAAAATTAATTTTTTTTAATGCAATAAAAATTTTATTCTTTAAAAGCATTATAGTAATTGTTTAGTAAAATATAAAAATTTTAAATGAAACCGTTATATTTTATAAATGCCATTAAAAAAATAAATCAATATTCAAATCGTTCGTATTTTAAAGGACTTTAAATATAATTTGATATTTATTTTGGAAGATTAATGAGATTTTTCAAAAGAACTCGAAAAAACACATATAGTTGTAACCCATAATTGAAAGATTTGTATCCACATATTATTACCAGTTCCTGCCAGTGATGGATGAAATCTGATAAAAAATAATCAATAAGAAATTTGGAATAATTTTTATAAAAAAATTTTTTCACAAATAAAACGATAAAACAAAATATTGGAAAAATACATTAATTAAAAAAAGGGTCCAAAATCTAGTCAAATTTTTTTTAACCAAAATTGTTTTTTTAAACTTTCAAAACCCTCACAAAATTTAAAGCCTAAACTTAAAAACGCGGTATTATGATAGTTTTTACATTCGTTTTCATTCATTTCCCCAGGCAAACAAAAACGACTTACTGAAAAAAAAAACTAGTTTGTCTTATTTAAAATGCTAGAGTTTTTCTTTTTGCCTAATGCTTTGAATTTCAACATATTGCAAAAGCACATGTAAAAAAAAGTTATATGATTTTTGAATAAAACAATATTTTTTTTTTAAAAAAATTTTGAACTGAATTTATACATTTTGCGAATTTTCAGTAAGGTTCGTAAAAGAAGATTGGGGAAACCAATCATGTTTTTCGAAACCCATACCAACTTCTGTTATACGAGTTTGACGTACTTTAAATCAAATTTCATGTGTGTACGTAAATTTTTGAGCAGTAGCATTTTAAATTCACTTCACAAATTTTTGTTTTTTCCTTAAAAAAAATTAAATGGTTATTTTTTTGAAATTTTGAGCACAAAATCTGTTTTATATTGTATACATACATAGGAGACAACCCAAAAAAATATTTTTGAAAGTCCTTAAATTAAAATTTTTTGTGTAAATCGTACCATGTCCCCTTAAACAGTTATTTTGTATGAGATTTTATACTTGTGTATAGTCAAAATAATTTGGTTAAAGAATGATTTAACTCTGTGCTTCTTAAACTTTCAATATTTGCGATCCAATATTCAAATCATAAATTTCATGACCCCCACCCCTCTATTCAATAATAACGCATTGCATTCAATAATAATGTACTTTGACGTAAAGCTACAACACAATTTTAATTATAAACTGTACAATTTATCCAGATAAGTATGTATTCTCAATTTTGCATATAATTTTGTAAGCCCACAAGGTTACTAGTAATTATTAAACTTGTTCTTAACTTAGTATTGATGAATTAATGATCAAATACATTGTGCATTACTGATATAATTATAAATATGCCGTATAATTGTAAATGTGTATTTCTTATTATCTCAGAATGTATTTTCTTATATGAATGTATGCATGTATTTAATCCCAGAATGTATTTTTTATATTTTATTTTTCTTCTTCAGTAAATAAATAATTGTTTTAAGTCTTTTATTTTTGACTTTTGGCTATGCTCGAACCCCCTTGGTAGGATTATCACGCCCCCTAGGAGGGAGTGCCCCACAGTTTGAGAAACACTGGTTTAATTATTTTTTTAAAAAAAAAA
>BMAV01023603.1:10594-85106 GCA_019973955.1 Trichonephila inaurata madagascariensis
CCCCCCCCCCCTCCCCATGATGCGGAGTGTACGATACACCACTGAAATGTAGACACTTCTAGACGCTCTGTTCATTTCTTATAAACAGTCTCCCGACAATGCGCATTCAGTTGCTTTCTCTCAATGCTCCAGCAGCCCGCGTTTGATTGAAGACGAAATTTTCAATGACAGTGACATTATCAATAATTTGATAAATTATGAAAACGAACAAGAAGCCAGATTCTTTGAGAGCGGATAAAAATATCCAGGGATCCAGCTTTCCAACAAAATGGAAAAGCCTTTTCTTCAATTATAAACGAATGAAGAAAGGAGTATAAAATTCCAAAAAGGGCTTCAATCATGTATAGCTGGTTATCGTGACATTTACAAGCAACTGTGTGTGACTACCCGTCCTTCGTCACAAAAACTTATCTCTTACTTTATGTTGCCAAAGAATAAATCAATTCAAATTGCACCTTCAAATGACGAAAGCGATTTTGAACTTATTCATTACAGGACTTTGGATTACGATGAGTAGCGATGAATTATGTATGTGCATTTTAAAGATTTATCCTTATATACAATGAGAAACTATATGTTTTTAAAAAGTTTCTATGCGTAATATTTAATTCTTTATTTTGTTATAGAAGTACTCTTACATACCTTTCGTAAATAATTGGCATATTTTATAAATGCGACTTTTTTTATGCGGTTCCTATCCACCGCATAAAAAAGTTTTCTGAAGTATTTCCACGAATTAGTTTGTTATATGTAAGAATTTATGAAATTTTTGAATATTTTTTTGTGCAATTTTTTTTATGCTGTCCCTATCTACCGCATAAAAATAGGTGCTACTGTACTTGAACCACTCTACTTTTATATTACAAAATCAGGGGTATAATTTGTGACTTTCAATTTGACACAATTTTGAGCATTCAGTTGTTAAACAATGTCTTTGTGGACTCGAAATATTTTTCATATGAGGAACGATTTTTTACTTACATATGTAGAACTAAAAACGAAAATCAGAGTGCATGCAATTCACTGTCTTAAAACAATTAAATCTCAACAACAATGACATTTAATAATTTAAAAACAACTGTAAATTTATCTTTAGAGTTATCTTTTAGATTTTTTAGTAATTCCGTAAATATCCATAATCCTGAAGATGTTTTTTAAATAAAAACCATTACAATTTTATCAATTTCCCACCATTTCAAAACTGACAAATCTGTAAAGTAGTGCAAAGGGCCCATGAGAATTGTATCGCATGCTACGTGGCACGCGTGCCATAGGTTGCCGACTCCTGGTCTAGAAGTTATAGTCGCAAACTTATAGCCAGCATGTCATAAGTTTAAGCTCTAGAGCAACTGAAGTTGCTCTGAGTAGAGGGGCTGATGCACATTAAATTTGACGAGGTTCAAATCTCTCCTATTGGTACTGTGTGGTAGTTTGAATGGGGGGTGCAAGCTCATTCATCACTTTACCGAGGCTCAAAATTATAAGGTTCATCACTAACAACCTTTGTGTTGTTTTATAGGCTGTTGCCAATATCCTTGTGTTGTTACTACTTTCGTTTCATACTTTTTCTTTAGCATTTGAATTTGTCGATTACTTGCAGATGTGGCATCAACATTTGATTTTGTTTCCTATTGTAAGGGCAGAAAATTGTCCACTTCGTAATTCGTCATTAAATTTCAGTTTATTTTTTGTTTTATAACATAAAAAGCAATGTGCCTAGAAGGAATTATATAGATGGGATGAAACTGCTTGTGCAATTTACAACAAAATATATAAATGATTAACTTTTGGAAGATAAGGTTTGATTAAATGAATCTCCAGCGTATTGCAACGCATCATCTATTTGATGAATAAATCGGGTAATATTCCAAAGCTGTCATAAGTTCCATACGCGAATGCTACTTTCATCGAGTCATGTTGATTGTACAAGGGTCTCACAGACGGATTTGCAAAGTGTATGAATCCAGGTTTCCCCTATAAATAAAAACCATTTAAAAGAGGAAAAACACTGATATTCAAGAAATAAAACTCACCCAAAAGAAACATCATGGCGGTAGATATATTGGAAAATATTTAATTTCATATTCTATAACACTGTAGTCTATAACTATAATCAATATTACACTGCTGGCCACCATAAATGCAACACCAAGAAAGACAAGAGATAGCGAAACAAAATTTATTTTGTAGATAACATGTTTTGACCAAGTATCAAATGATTAAATTTATAGACTTCAGTGAAGTGTAGTTCCTGCCAGAATCAGTAACCAGAGTAGCAGCCATTGTTGGAGATCACCGCTGCCACACGCCTCGGCATTGATTCAAAGAGACTTTGGATGTGTTCTTGGGGGTACAGCAGACCAAGCAGCTTCCGTACGTTGCCAAAGTTGATCTGGTAAGGTAGCTGAGGGTGTAATCTAGGTCAATCGTTGAGGAACTTTGGACCACATGTTTTCTATCGGTGAAAGATCCGGAGAGCGAGCCGACCAGGGAAGCAATTCAATCTGGTGATTTACGAAGAACCTTGGACAATGTGTGCCACGTGTGGTCGCACATTATCCTGTTGAAATATGTTTGTGGTCAAGCCCTGAAGGTAAGGAAGAACAACTGGCTCCAACATCTCGGGGATGTAGCGCTGGCTGTTTAAAGTACCGGCAAAATGCGCGTACTAGAGGAGTGCGAGAATGATATCCAATACCGCCCCATACCATAATACCCGGTGCAGGACCAGGGTGGCGGTGCATAACGCCGCTGTTCAGCATCCTCTCTTCACGGTGTCTACAGAGTGGAAACCGACCATCGTGGTGTTGCAGACAGATGCGTGACTCGTCAGTAAAGACAACTTCATTCCATTCTGCCGCCCATATCCTTCTTTCATTGCACCATTGGCGGCGGAGACATCTGTGGTTCTGCGTCAAGGGTAGACGTCTTGTGGACAGACCACTCTGCTGTAAACGGCGTCGAATGGTACGCGCAGACACTGAATGATGCGTTACAGACTCAATGTGCTGTTCTATGGTTCGTGATGTGACTGAGCTATCCGTCACTGCCATGCGCATAATTTGCCTGTCCTCACGTGAAGTGGTGCACTGAGGCGGATGCGATCGACCACGTCGGTCCGTCGTACCCTCCTGCATCCAACGGTCACATATCCGCATTACACTTGTTTGGTTTCGTCCAACACGACTACCGATTTCCCTGAAAGATAATCCACAATCTCGGTAGGCCACTATCCTTCCACTGACGAACTCGGATACTTGGTCAAAAGCCGATCTCTGTTTTCTACGAGACATAATTGATCGTTTTGTGAAAAAACCACAAGAAAAACACGATTGCCGAACTTGAAATCGTTGAAATCTCCAAGCCTTAAATAGCTCTTTGTGGTGGCGCCTCATGCGCGCGTGATGAGTGTCTGCGCTGAAATTCTAATCATTTGCATATCTCACCTCCGCTAATGCACGTTGTAAATTTCATGTTATTTGCATGCTTCCTTCAGGGTGTTGCATTTACGTTGGCCAGCAGTATATTATGTGGGTGACCTGTGTATGTGGAATATAAACCAACATTTTTAAATAAAAAAAAACATGTTTAAACTATAACTTTGTCTTTTATGATAGTACAAACTATACTACTGAATTTCAGTAAAATATTTGTCAATTGAAATTCAGTTTAATGTGCATTGCTTAGGAATGACGCTGCCATTATCCAAGCTTATGTTTATAAAGGAGGGAATATGTACGTCATTAAATATACTTGTCTTAAGCATATTTATTTTTCTGTTTTGATATTCGAGTACTTCATAAGCAGGTGAAACGTTTTTCTATGCTGAAATAAAGGAGCGATTTACGTAATGTGGGTTTTAAAATGTTGTAATACCTCAGGCACACACATTAAATGAATTGCGCAAAGTGTTTCGCTTATTTTGTTTAAAAGACATTTCTCGATGTTCATCATTTGATATCCTATTGTTTTAAAATAATATAATACATGCTGTATTAATATCGGTTTTAAGGTATCCGACAACGTTTGGAATTGTGATTTTAAAAAGACGAATAAATGGATAATTTTCATGATATTTAGTGTCACTTAGATTAGAATACATGTATAAAATTGTTTCAAGGACATTTTGAGAAAACGATTTATTTAAATACAATATTTCAGCTAAAAATTAACTTAGAATAACCTTTATTCAAAATGTTCTCCTTTTGTGAAAAATGCCTCTATTATAATAATATTTTGCCTGTATATAGCTCAGACTTCTGTACAGAGGCTCAACTATGAATTTTGAAAAATTCACATTATTTTCAGAGTTACAACCATTTGAAATAATTATCGGCGTTTTTTTCTTAAAATGTCTCCCCTTTCTTGACGTAAAACATGGGTAAACCCACTTCTAAGTTATATATTTCAAAAATTCTATTTGAAACTCTGTACACAGGTCTGAGCTATAGACATGCAAAATATTATTATAATAGGAGCATTTTTCACAAAAGGAGACTATTTTGAAAATGGGTCATTCTATGTTCATTTTTTGTCAAAATATTGTACTTAATTAATTTTTTACTGTAATACTATTATTAAAACAATTTTATATACATTTTCTAATCTATAAGTGACACTATATATCATAAATATTATTCATTTATACGCTTTTGCAAAATCATGGTTTCGAACGTAGTCGGATACCTTAAGGAACATGTAAATTGTTTGCTATCTCCCATTTTTAAGAGAGGAGAAATATACAGAATACAAGGGAAAAAATGTACATTATTTCTCCTAGATGCAGGAAATTTAAAATTTGTTAAAATAAATTAATGTGTATGGTGTGATGTGAGTGAATAATTATTTTATAAATATATTTGACTGAAGAATGAAATGTACGAGTATCTTATCTAATTTTCATTTTAGAATGAAACTGTCAGTTAAAAATAAAATTATGAGGTGGATTTTATAGAACACAGTTAATAAATATTACATCAAAAGTAAATTAGAAACAGCTAAATTTAAAATGAGGAATTATTTAAGTAAAACGGATAATAACTGATAACATAGCTGGATCTCTAAGGAAAACACTATGACATCGTTGATTATAAATATTTAGAATAATTTCCTATTTTAAGGGGACAGCAGTAAAATTATCAGAACTATTTACATAATGACGAAAAATAGAGGAACAACTGAGCACAGTTATAATCAATATTAATTGAATTCATAAAAAGTAAAAACTAGCTTCATTGCGTTTAAGCAAATTTGTTATAATTAAAACAACTAAAAATAAATATAAAGCAAAATAAAGCATTATATTTTTCTCAAAGATCAAATTTAAGAAAAATTAAAATTATTTATACTTTATTAATAATAGTACATATAAGATGGAGTATAAAGATATATCTTTGAAACCAATATCTCACTTATATTCATAAGACAAAAACCCTTAGGTTGTGTTTCTATTTTTCAATTCCTATTATTAGCTCGCACTGTCTATATATTTATTTATTTATATATTTGTATATTTATTTATTTATCTTGGTGGAAATTTCAATCGTTAATAAGATACATTTTAAAGCGTTGAATTGAGCTGAAATTTTATATACAGAATCATTTTGGATGACAATACAATAATTTAATTATAATTAATAAAAATGAATTGATTAAAACTAATTATTTAAAGAATTACAAATACAGCCACGTTGGCAACTTAGCGACCCTTTTGGCGACTTGTGTCAAAACTTGAAAAGGTTTTTTTCTCAGGTGTTAAAACATTCAGTTGAACTGAAATTCAAAGAACAATACGATACTTTAATGATAATTAAAAAAAACTAATTACCACTTAATGCTGTGATTCTATCCTATGTATATACATATTTATATTAATTGTAACTATTTAATAAAAATAAGCAAAAATAAAATTTTTCGTTGTTGATCTAAGTAGGAATTGACTTAAAAAATATTTTTTTATATTATTACGTGTCTATATTCCTATCATTTTCTTATAATAAAGCATAATATTTTCAAAGCAGTGAAGTCATGTGTATAACATATGAATAATGCAGGTATAGAGTATATTTTTTAAGTATAAAAAGTTTCATTTTCAAAAGTTTCGGCTTCATTTTTCGATCAATTTCGTTCTATAGAGCAATTTTCCGGCCGAAAGTAAATTCGGTATTCTTCACAGCTGTTTTCTATGCAATTTCTCATCTCCATTTTACCATGAAATAGTCTCAATAAAATTCTTAACTGTCTAGTTTTTTTTTCCCTTGCAATTCGCCGAAGAATGAAACAAAGAGTAGAAAACATAACATCGTAAGAAATGCATCGCCTTTTTCGAAAAATTTCCGTTTTTATACGAGCCAATTGCTACACCCAAAAAATTGAGTTTAAGAGCGATAAAAGGGCATTTTAAAATTCAAATTCGAAAGCTCCACGAGAAAGAAATGGAGCAATTTCGGGAAAAAAACATTTGTTCTAAAAACCTTTAGATTGGTTAATTTAAAAAAAAAGTGAAATATGTGCAAATAAATTTGAACCAGAAAAATACCAATTGGCTCAAATAAATAATATATTCTGCATTAATTTTAACATCATGCATGCTTCAAAAATTATCTTATTTCCTTATTATTTTGTAAATGGAGTATTTCATCTAGAATATCTTATCTACACCCATCATAACTAATAGAGATTTTACGAATGCCTTAGTATTAAAACATATATTTCTATAAGCTTATTCTATTCTAACTTCCTATTTAAACTTCAGAAACAAGTGTAAAGCCTGTGATACCCCCCCCCCCTTTCCAGGGGTACCATCTCTTCATATACACGACCTAGATTTGTAGGAGGAAATGATTTATCACCCAAATTCACCATAATAAATCTAATTTATTACTATTTCAATATATTGATCTAAACGACACAGATCTTACTATAGGGATGTAATCAAGAGTGATACAACGTAATTCTAAATTCTAAGTAAATAGCGCCTGAAATCCTAATCACTTATCTTTATTAGAAGATATACTAAGAATCCTTATCTGCCTAAAATTCCTTAACTCGCTAAAGCCCGTTCTATAATTACGCTTCTATATTTAATGTCTTACCATCAGCTCAAGACGATCAGCCTCTCAGCTTTCTTTCTCCTCCATTCTACTCTACCATTCTAACACTCGAATACTAAAGCTCCATTATATATCTATTAATCTCCATATCGCGGTTTCTTCTTGAGAGGATTGGATATGAAATAACGCCATTCTGGTCCCAAAAATTCCCCAAGAGGATTAATGTGAAAATCCGATAAAGCCCCGTCACAATCTAAAAAATAGAAAGAGAATTGTACCTAGCCTTTACTTATTGTTTAAGAGTTTTTAAGTTAAGTATTTAAATTTTTATAGAATGTTCTTTTTTTTTTCAGAAAGCAATGAAATCTGTTTTTAAACAGAATTATACATATCTTATTAGCTGATAGCATGTGTAACTAAATTTTATGTTATCCTTTTCAATGATTGCAAAAAACACTTTAAAATGTCAAGTATTCAATTTCTATTCATTGATTTCAGAACAGACGACAGCAGATTTATTTTTTGTGTGTTCATCTTTAATAATACACATATTCAAGTATTTTTGGCACCTTTGTTAGAATGAAGAACAAAAATGTTTGTTTATGACTAAAAACAATTTATTTAAACATTTAAAGAGAATATTTTGTGTTTCATGCTTACTATAAGAATAAAACAAAGCAAAATATCACACACACAAAATAAGCGATTTGTTTTTACATTACTCATTTAATTTAATACCTTATTTCAGTAGGTATCGAATCATGGAACCCTTAGACCTATTAGTAGTTTTGGGGGAACCTTATCGTATACTTAGTAGAATATATCTTTAAAAATATTTAAAGTATATCAACATGTTAAATGAGTTTTATACATAAAAGAAAATTACAGCATTTCTTACTAAATAGTTTTAGCTTGAAAGTTATGTAATTTTAGTCGTTAATAATCTTATTACGTGCTCCACTTACCACCTTTTCTCGTACATTTTCTGGCAGAGATATTTTTGTGTATATATATGCTTTTATTTTTTTGCACAAAATGGCAAAGTTTAGCTCTGTCAAAGTTGTCAGCAGTCACATTGAATTTTCTGCATTTAATTTGACTCTATAGTTTGTTCTTGTTGCCACACTCCCGTTAACTGATTTTTCACATAAATATTTGTTTCAAAAGACATTTAAATGCCTCGGCTGGGCGGCGTAGTTGGTTAGACGTTAGCCTTCTGAGCCCAAGTTTTCGGGTTCGACCCCAGCCCAAGTCGGTGGATTTTCATGATGCAAAAACTCGACAGCGTCCATATTGTAAGATTACGCGGCCTGTTAAAAATTCCTAGAATACTTGTTATCCTTGAGGGCTCTCGGTGAAGTTAAAGTCCTAGTATATATTCGCATCGTTAGAGCTCAGGTGGGCCTTCTGGGGAGGAAAATGGGTGACAAAATGACATTATGGCAATTGGTATCCACCTATAAGAGGTGCCCCACTAGAAAGTGATACCAGTTCTCGGGGAATTTATTAGGTCTGCATTAGTAATTACCAATCCGCAACCACATTTGAAAGAAAAAAACATTTAAATGTTTATAACTGTGTGAAGCAAGCCTGTTTATTTTTTTATTATAGTACTCGAAAAAAAATTCTATTCATCCATGCTTAGTTTTCTCTTCTGTAAAATAATCTCTTACATTTCTTAATTGAAAAATTGTGATCCATTATATACGTTTGAACACTGTCTTTTAAATTCAATTCATTTTCATTTAAATCCGTTCATTAAAAAATTGTTAGTCTCTCAACACATTGTTCATCATCCTGTTAAGAGATACAAATTGCTATAAGTTCTTAAAACTAATGCAATCATATTTTTTCTTTAATTTTTTTATAGAAATTTTGTATACATTCAATATATTTACTTCATTTATAACAATAATCATGTATACTAAATAAAATAAACTTCGCAACCATAGTTCATCACATAATTATAGCTCATTATTATGGCTTAATTCATTTAAAATTAATCTTAATTCAAAATGTAAAAGTAAGGCTTTATTTTTTTTTCTAGATAATTCTGATCATAATAAAATAAATAATCTGAAACTTAATTATCTTACTTTTATAAAATCTATCATTTTCACAGGTTCATTTAAAACGTTTTAATGCATTTTTTATTCATTTTACTACCGTGGTACATTATTCCAAATAAGATGTTATGATTAAACTTCATTTTTCTTCTTTCTCTATTCTTTTATATGCTTATAATAATCAAAAATGGAAAATTGGTTCTCAAGTGCAAACAACATATGATTCAGCTCAGCTTTCTATTCCTTGGTCTCATATAAAATTCCTTTTCTCTGATTGGCCATTAAAACCAGCTAACCTGAATACTTGTCCAGTAGTTTCAGACGAAATTAAAAAAGGAAAACTATTGATCGAATTTTACAGAAATTTTTATTGAGCTCAAACACGTCGATTCTTCACATTTCTTTTAATTATAATCTTTTCATTTGTCGAATTAGATTTCTTGAAAGGAAATTTTTACTCTAATTATAAATTCTACTTTTCTATCTCAAAAGCAAAATTACTAATTTTCTAGGTATTATTCTCCTTTTATAATAAAAATAAAAAATCCAGTTGCATTTGTTCTTTCCTTACTTTATTAAGGAAACAGCAAATATACAACTTACTTTTTACTTTATAAAGTAAACAAACAAAACTACCTCAAATAATACTTCAATTGAACACAAGAATAAAAAAAGCTGCTAAATATATTAATATATTTAATAAATTTATTTAAAAGTATGAAATTCAAAAATAAGATATTTGATTACCTTTATGTGGCACTCTATTCCCTTCTTCTGCGGCGTCTCTCAAAAGTGCTTGTATACTTGCAATTTTCAAAAAAAAAAAAAAAATTAATGTTTTCGACAAATAAAAATTAGTATATCAGAATTAAAATTTTTAAAATTGTATATGAAACTTGCTCTTTTTGAAATGACATTATCAATTTTTAAAACATAGCATAACTATTGTTTTGAAAAGGAAAGTTAAGGAAATTAATTAGTTAATTATTATTTGAACTTGACTTAATAGCGACTTATTATTTGAATTTGGCTCAATGGTGAATTATTAAATGAATTTGACTTAATACTGAATTATTATTTGAAAGCGATTCAAAATTTAAATTTGAAAAAAAATGGAAAATTAGAGAAGTTACTAACACTACGATATCTTTATCACTGCAGGCATCCTAGCACTTTATTTACTGAAAGATGCGATGAGAATATTTTTAATTAATAAAATTAGCACAAAATAATAATTGTGGAAGTGGAGATAGGATGTGTCGCCATCTATTGTAAAAAGATCCAACCTGTCTCAGGCTCTGGCAACTTTCATTCCTTCCCTTCGGGAAGGACACGACAACAACAACAGCGCAAAGTAATTCAGTAGTTCATTCACAAACGACATCATAAGACAAAGTAAAGTGATGTAGACGTAATAAAAACGTCAGCTTCTTAAGTGAAAACGGTGTCCAAAGGCAGGGTATTGCTATGAAGACACAATAAAAACGTCAGATTCCTAGATGAAGACTGTGTCCGAAGATAGGGTAAAGCTCTGTGGACACAAAAGAAACGTCAGCTTCCTAAATGAGGATGGTGTTTGTAGACAAGGTAAAGCTATGCGTCAACATCCTAAGCAAGGACGGTTTCCTAAGAGTGGGTAAGGCTGTGCGTCAACATCCTAAGCAAGGACGGTTTCCTAAGAATGGGTAAAGCTATGCGTCAGCATCCTAAGTGAGGAGGGTGTCCTAAGACAGGGTAAAGGTGTAAGGATACAATAAAAACGTGAGCTTTCCAAGCGAAGACGGTTTCCTAAGAGAAGGTAAATTTATGTTAATGTAATAAACACGTCGGATTCCACCGTTTTTGCTCAGAAAGAATGTAATGATATAATCGGTACGTAATTATATCATTAAATCCCCTTTATAAGTAATTTTAATAGTATTAGTAATTTTGAAATATTTTTTTATAGTTATTTCAAGACAGCTTCAAATGAATAAACAGTTTTTGATGTATCTCAGTAGTTATATATTTCATGATTTTATCGGCATATTTTTAAGTAAAAGTAGTTGAGCTATTGAAGGCTGTATATGTTATTGACTTTCATTATATAATTATATAAATAAAAAAGAAATATTTAAATTCGTACAATCAGATGTTATTTCAAATCTTCAAGCTTTTAAGTGTTTCAGGAGGTACTCGAAATAGTAATGTACGAAAACTTATACTTTTCATACAATAAAATATACTATAATTTATACTATAAAAAATACTATAATTTATACTATAAAAATACTATAATTTATACTATAAAAATACTATATAATTTATACTATAAAAATACTATAATTTATACTATAAAAAATATATATATTAATACTTTTATATTTCACTTCCCAGTCTCGTCATCAGAATAATTATTTGAATCCGTCACTACTGTTTTAAACCATTGAATTTAGCACTAAAATATACTGAGAGTATATACGAACCATGCTCATAATAAGCAATGTCTGGGCTGAATAACGAGACCTAAGGGTAAAAAAATAAACAAAGAGCTTCTGTAAAGTGAAATAATCGTTAATCAATCGACAATTTTAAATTAATCATTTTTAATTATCTTAGTTACTCCTATTTTATCAAAAATCATCCTCCCACTTGATATTTGGAAAAGTGATTTAAAATTAATCCAATAATTTTTTTTAAAACTAGCTCGATGAAAGTATGGAAAACACTTTGGGGTGTTATACCCGAAAACAATTTTAGACAATAATAAAATGTAGTTGAATTAATGTAATGTAAATTAATTTTTTGCACCTTAAAATATCTTATAAAAATTGATTTTAATTAAATTGTGTTAAGGAAAAAGAAAAATAAATAAATAAATGCTTGGAATTGTTCAAAAATGCCAGAAATATTTGAAAGTTTTGATAAATATATCCCGAAAATCCCAAATATAGTTTGCATTCCTGTAAGAATATTATTATCATAAGAGTTAACAATATCTCAAAAATTAATATTTGTGTTCCATTTGTAAGAAATAAAGTCACGCCCTTAAGGTGAGAAAAAAACTTGTTAAGTTAATATAAAGTTTATTTTGGGGGTAGCAATATAAGGACAAGTAGTACTAAATTCAGAACCAGCTACAGTGCGCAATATGCTTAAGTTCTAACATTTTATCCTTATAAAATTCATAATTGTTCCTTGTATACGTAACAGTTGTATAATTCATTTTAAATAAAAAAAAATTTAAGAATTTTTTTCAGTATTTTGCAAAGAAAAAAAGATGATTTTAACTCTGACCAGTTCAAATAATTCT
Source organism: Trichonephila inaurata madagascariensis (assembly GCA_019973955.1). Classification (NCBI taxonomy): domain Eukaryota; kingdom Metazoa; phylum Arthropoda; class Arachnida; order Araneae; family Nephilidae; genus Trichonephila; species Trichonephila inaurata. Next base: position 23,005 of record BMAV01023603.1, read on the forward strand.
TATTTGTCATAATCTCCGTTTTTAAACCAATCCCACCGGGTGAATACGCTGAAACTGTGTTTAAATATTAATTGCTTACGCTAAATCGTACGGTTAAACTAATGAAAATCCGAAAGTGACAGAAAAATTATTCTAACTGATGAATGTCACTATTTATATGATTCGCATTTTTAAGGAAATAGAGCTCAATCTGTTTCAGAAGTATCTGTATTCAAGTATATATAAAGTATTAAGCAATTCAATTATCAGGTTTAGTTAAATCAACTTTCTATATACAGTCGAACCTCTATACAGCGAATCTCTAGATTACGAATTTTTCTATATAGCGAACATTTTCCTGGAACCTTGAACATTTCAAGATTTTCTTCGTAAAATAACCTCTCTATAGCGAAAAGCATTTTCTATATAACGAACTTTTTCTTTTGTGATTCAATTTTTGTTCTCCCTTTTTTTAATGTACTTCTGAAAAAATTTCAAGTTATTCTCTCTTTAACACATTTTTTGGTAGTCATAAATCTTGAACTGGTTTTATTAGATCCTAACTCGCCGAGAGCAACAGAGTTCTGGACGTTTCATCCAAGAAATACTACCTTTAACCCCCACTGCCCAGTTCACTAGAAACATCTTTGATATCCTCTTTCACCCTCAGTATAGTTGTCCCGTGTCCCCGTGTTCTAATTATAAAATAATGTGTGTTAAATATTACTTGTATGTTTTAACTTATAAAATGTCCTTAAAATTCATTAATTTTAGTATAAATTTTTTTTTAATATTGAAAATACAGTGAATTCTTCGACATTCTTTTTTCTTGTTTTCCTTGCAGTTTTTCTTTCTTTCTTTCTTTTTTAATGGGCAAGATATATAAAATAAACATATATCAATTTAAAAGAAAGTATGAATAATTACTTTTTTTAATAAATAGTCTTTATGAATTTAAAATTTGTTGTGTGTGGTTTATAAAGTATATTAAAAGATGAACCTCTATATAACGAATTTTCCATAAAACGAACTTATTCAGAGATTTAGTGACTTCGTTATATAGAGGTCCGACTGTACTTATTTATTTGTTTATGTAAGGAAATATTATTCTCCTTATTTTGGTTTATTCCTGTATTATTAGAAAAAAGTTCATAACATTTAGTTTGATTAAAAGAATTATAGTTACTGAAATTTTAAGAGTTTATAGACATTTAATCTCTCAAACTGGCGTGGCTACAATTGAAAATTCTCTCTCAAGCTATTAAACCATTCTGAAGAGCAATTTCAGCGTAATGCATATAAACTTGTCATGGCTTAAAATTGATTTCGGAGCTTGTTGTTTGAGTTAGAGAATGAGATGGAAGGTTCTCTTGAACTCAGATGTTTCAAAACGCAAGATTGATCCCTTGAATGTTGTGTGATGCATTCCTTTGTAATTTGCATAATGCATTCATTCAATTATATATTGTATGAAGCTTAACACAATGCGTATTCTGTAATACAATGTAAGTGAAACTACTCTGGTTTAAACTAAATCTCCTTACAATAATGTAAAGATTCTTAAATAAATTAAAATGGCACTGAGGAAACATTATATAAATTAAAATGGCACTAAGTGAACATTATATAAATAAAAATAAGAATAATGAAAAATTTTATAAGTTGATATTCTTTAATACAAGACAAAACATTCTCTTAAGACATTGCACATGCATAAGAATCGTTTCAAATGATCTCTCACAGTTTAAGAGTCTCTTCGTTACCACAAGTATTTGAAGGCCGCGGTAGCCGAGTGGTATAGGTATCGGATCGTGGCTTGCCTTGTCACGAGTTCGAGCCCAGTACCACTAAAGACCCGCCGCGTAGAGCAGCGATGCACTTTAAATCTGTCGAGAGCTGAAACGTCCTCCCGTTGGTGTGGTATGGAAGTTAGGAGAGTGGGGTGCCAGCTCAGGTGTCGTCCACGTCAATTGACCATGGTTCAAAATTACGTGGTCTGTCGCCAAAAGCCCTCGTGTAGCTGAACAGTGCGACGTTAATATCCAATCAATCAATCAACCACAAATATTTGAGACATTCAGTCCTAATTAGTATAAGAATTACAAAATAATAATCTAATATGAATATTTTTGGCTTATAAATAATGTAGAATAAATAGTCTTATATACAGCCTCAAAACAGTTTTAACAAAATTTTTCATGCCTATTAATTGATGGGAGGCCGAGTTCTGGTCCCTGAGATACAATTTTAATTTTGCATCTGCTCTGTTTACAGGAAACATGGATTAGTAAAGAATGTGGGGGCGTTCCCAGTTCATTGCACTCTCTGGTTGACAAGGTTGTATTCTTACGCGGACTGTGAGTAGCCGTTGGGCAAATCAGAGTGGTAGATGGAACAGTAATAAATTCGCAGTGGATTGTTTCGGAAAATACGGCCAGCTTTAAAAGCACTTGCACTCTATTTCTCGGGGCATTTTTCTCCTTTCCTTAGATTACTTGCCAGCACCACTTCACCCTCCCAGGTCTCCTACTCCGCCCTCCCCTCACTCAGTACCGATAAGTACCGTTTTTACTTTGTTTTAGAATGTAAGTTTCAGTATGCCGTTATTCTAAATAAAAAATTGTGTTACCACTATACAATCAGACTTTAATTTTGGTTGAGTCACTTACTCTGGTTGTAATCCCATGATCTGTAGGAACTTCGGATCATAATAGAACTTTCCTTTTCATTCGTGCCCTGATTCATTTTGTCTTATTTAATTTAGAATATTTTGTCAGACCATGATTTGAATTAATTTCTCGCTACTTATTTCAGCTAAGACATCAGTGAAAATAATCATTAAATTATTGCCTGGAAAATAATATTTTTTGCTGTACAGAAACCAATGAAATGCAAGATGCAAATTTGTGATATTTTGTAATAATATAATAAATATAATTTAGTATATAAATATATAATAGTATACAATGCACAGAATATGAAAACTTTTTTAACTATCATTTTTATTGAGAATATAATGTAAAAGTTATTCATGCTCTGGTACATCAATTATTTAATTCATGTTTATCTACCTTTCTTTTCTTTGCTTAGAACGACGAAGAAAGTTTTACAGAATAAACACATAAATTTATGTATACAAGCCCGTAAAAATTTTATGTGATTTATTTAATAACCTATCTATTTAATATGCCATCCTTAGAATGGAGATAAATACTCATACTATCTAATATATTTCGACCGTATGCACTTATTTGTTGATTAACATCTTTTAAAAAATGATTTACATATTTTGGTTTTGCTTAACACTTTTTTATTTTGCTTCTTTTACTTTGTGAGCAATTAAATAAAGTTATAAGTTTTTGTACGGATGTCTTACATAAAATCCATAATTATTTCCTTAATTGTATTCATCTGAGAGATCATTGTAATATAATCAAATAATGAATACACTTAGAATGCTGTACTTTTCAAAAAAATAAAATCAATAACTATTTTTTAAAGTTCTTATAACTTAACTCAGTGACGCAACAGCCCATGAAGGCCAAGGCCTATTGTGTCTATCTTACTATACGTGACCTTGGTTCCTGAGATGCATGAGAGCAGATGTTCTTGACAGGAGGTCAGCCTGACGCGAAACCCCCAGTGTTAAGTTCCCAAGCACAAGCTTGGTACTCATCTATCGACCCACTGCAGGGATGAAAAGCTGAGCCGATCTTGCCTAGCCCGGAGTTTAAACTTCGGACCACTACCACTGAGCCACTGGGCTTTAAAGTTCTTATACACCTTACAAAAAGAAAACAAGTTACATTTTTTAATTTATCCAAGTCTGTCAAAAACTAATGTGTGAGCTGCTTCACCATACATCATAAACATGTTTCTATTTACAATAGGGAAAAAAGTGTCCCGAATAATTATCAATTATTTTTTCGGGATTTAATGAATATCTTTAATTTAGAACAATTAACTTCAATTTATTAAGGTATCAAACTCTGCAACAATTAATGAGGCCGCGGAAGCCTAGCGGTCAAGCTAACGGACTCGTGACCGGCGTGTCATGAGTTTGAATCTTTTTGCCTTTAACCCTTTAACGGGCAGTGGCTAATACGTCTAGCCACATATTAAAATATTTTTCTCAAAGCGAATGTTGGATGTTTAGTCTATCCATATGCGTTAATTGAAGCTAAAATGCATAAAAATTAATACGGATGGCAGCACGATAACTTTTTTTGCATTTCATGTCCTCTGATGGGTAGTTAAAAACAGTTTTTCTCGGTGTAAATCAACAAATTGCATTTTAATTACTATAAATAAAATTTCTAATATTTGAAAAAAAATTCGACATGTCTTAAGCATACTTTACTCTCATCTGAATGAATTAAGGAATTGTACAATTTAAAAAAAAGGGTTTATTTAGGTTTTTGGAAACCTTTAATATGTGGATAGAGGCTCTATACACTGCCCACCTAGAACAGAAAAATGACCTAGAAATTTTTGCTTTTCCTGTACTCGAGAGAGAGCGCTTAAAATCACGTGAGAATGTTGGGGGTGGGAAATATAAACAAACTTTGTTTACAATATGTGGTACGAGATTCTCGGGTTCTAAAATCTTTCATTACAGCTTTTCTGCTCGGAAAAAACGTTTGCATATTATAAAGTTCCACAGTAAATAGTTCATAAAATTTGTGAAATAACTAATTTAAATTCTCAAAAGTATTACTTTATTTCTAACCTTTTATACTAAAATTAAATAAAATATAAAATGTGGATATATACCAATTTCGATGTATATTCTAAGTATACTATATATATATATTCTTAGTAAGTATTCTACTTTGCATTTAATTGTTATTGAAATATTTATTACATAAATGTTAACTTTTCATAAAAAAAAATGTTGAAATATGATTCATTATTTCTGTCCTGAAAAGTAAGTTAAATGTCTTAAATGCGCAGTGGTTATAACGTCTAGCCACCAACCAGGAAAAAACCCCACGATTAGATATTTTTTTTGTGACTAAATAATATTTATAGGGAATGAGAACATTACATTTATCAAGTACATTTATCAAGTACTTAAATTGTAATTTAGCTGTGTGCCCGTTAAAGGGCTAAAGACCAGCAGTGTAGATCAGGGGTGTCAAACTCGTGACCCACAACGAGCATTTTTGTGGTCCTGTCAACATATTGGCACACAATAGTATATAATAAAATGTTAAAATTTCTCTCGAAATAGGAAAAATAGTACCAAAGAAGAGATGTCAAGTGTCAGGTTAAACAAATTAAATTTTTCTTGTTCTTTTATACATGTGTGTTTATTATAATGTTTTATTCGAAACAAGCCTACTATGAATTTTGATTTTCTTTGCAGCCCACCTTAAGTTAAACCTTATTTATTTGGCCCAAGGCAGCCTTTGAAATTGACACCCTTGGTGTAGAGGACCTGATGCACATTAAACCTATAAAAGCTCAAAGTCTTCCCATTGACGTGGAACAGAAGTTCGGAGAGAGGGGTACCAGCTCAGGTCTCGTCCTGGTTCAAAATTACGAGGTCCGTCGCCAGTAGCCCTTGTGAAGCCTTACGTTGGGACGTTAACCAACACTCACTCACTCTGCAAAATAATTTATAATTATTCTGTCTATAAATTAAATAATATAATTAATGATTTTTAGCCGCCCATCGAGTATAAGGGTTAGTGACGTTGACTGCTGTGATGTAGGGCAGGAGTTCGAATCCCGGAAAAGGCATGAATGTTTGTAAATGTATAGTGCCTTTGAGACATGGGTGTACTCTAAATGACCGTTGAGCCGCAAGTCCTCTCGTGAGGTTGGTGGAAAGGGAAGAGAGGTGGGATGCCCCTAGCTTTCCCCAAGGTGTTCTCCCTCAAAATCGGTGTGGAACCGAGCAAAATCATACTGTCACCTGGATGGAGCTCAAGACTAGGTCTAACGACAGACTTAAAAACTTAGCAACTTACCGCGTTGAATTTCGTTGGCCTTAATCTAATGTTACTCTCGATCAGGTGGCATAAGTAACAACATCAATGATTTTTAAAATATTTTAATAAAAGCAATATCTACAAATACATTCATTTTTTCTATATCATTTGCCTAAAATTTACTTTATTATAAGTTTAATGAATGCCTGTTAAATTATATATTGTATAAAATTGCTGTCGCGATTAAAGACTAACTTTGAAACAAAAATATGCCTCTTGTGAAAATAATGCCATATTCTTATCATGTAAGGCAGGGGTGTCCAACATGCGGCACGCGGGCCACATGTGGACCTCCAATACGTAAATTGCGGCCCACGGACACTTTTAAAAAGAATTTTAATTATCAGGTTTTTAAAGTTTTTTTTTTTTTTTTTTTTTTTTTTATTTTTTTTTTTTTTTTTTTTTTTTTTTTTTTCATTTTTAAATTTATTTGAGGGGAAATTTATCTATATATATATATATATAGGTATAAATCTACATTGTATTTGCCTATTACCTGTTCTTGTTTTAAAATAAATCCTTTTTGATAATAGAAACGTCCTTTAGATTAAAATAAATTTATATTTTATCAAACAGTTACATTTGATTTTACTATAATAAATAACTTTTTAATAAATTCCGAATTGCATTATGCATATCCTTTACTATGGATGGTACATGATTCTCTGTGTGTGTGTGTGTGTGCGACTTTCATTTCTCCTCCATCTTTTCTGTTTGGAGTGCCCAAAAAGCAAGAGGCAGTCAGATATGTTTTTTTAAAGTTTAAAAAAAAAATACTCAGGACGCTTAAGATAAAGGGAAATGTATACTAAATTGTTTGAGAATAACAGCACAATCAAATTTTAAAAATGAGTAACGAAAATCCATTCAAAAGGAACTCCGTGATTTTCAAAAAAATGGCAACTGTAATATTTTAAACATTATTTGATCACATTGCATTATTATATTATATAAACATTATTATATTACCTGTGTCTGTATACATGAAAAAAAATGAAAACAATAATAATAATTCATTTTGTTTTATATTTTCACTTCAATAAATGTTTTTTTGTTTCCAAATCTGATATAAATGTACATATTTTTATGTGAGGCCCGCGAGATTATAAGGTTTTCCCGAAGTGCAAGGTCATTTGGGTTGGACACCCCTGATGTAAGGCATTACCAAAATAAAACTCTTTTCATTTACGAGTTCTCAATTCTGTAAATCTATCAGAAAGGAATTTTGATTCCACCAACTACTGTCTCAAACCACTCTTTATCACAAAACACCCGTAATGAATCATTTTCTCAGATACTCTGTTTCTGTTCTTTTTGCATGCGAGAAATCACCAAAGCAATTGGCATTGCATTTTTGTTGTTGTTGCTTTTAGTCCAAATGGCAGTTTTCCTCAGAGAACTAAAAGGCACAGCCATTTAAGGCTATACCCGAGAGACAAAGTTCCTTCTCAAGTTTCAATGCAGCAAGTAACAGCCTCATAATCCAGCCATTCTTTGTCACAAAAGAGGTTCAAGTAAGACGGGCCTAACCCTTGAAGTATGATATTTCTGTTGTTCCCTTTGTATAAGAAACTTGTTTCAGACAATGTGGGAGAAAGTTGATTTCCTTTTTTTTAGTTGTTAAGAAAGTAATTGGAAAATTTATTTGAAAGAGAATATCGAAGCATATTAAAGAATTCAAAGATTCATTCAGTAATTTTGGAAATTATTGACTGAATGATAATTCCTACGTATTTTTTTTTTTTTCCTTCTAAATAAGAAATGCGTACGAATTTTTTCAAATTTTATTCATTAGTTGATTATTCCATCTAATATAATCTCGCTTCATATACTTATTTATTTAGTCATTTGCCATTTGTATATCGCGTAGTTATTTTTATTATCTCTTTAAAAACAAATATTCGTCATTAAAAATTATATAAGAATATTTTAAGAGTGTTTTTCCATGTAAATTTATTCAGATTAATTGCACACATAAGCCATTAAAACAAAACTACTCTGACAAGAATAAAATACGAGGTATTCTGTGAAATATTAAAAAGCTACATTGAATGTGATGACGAAATGTTTATCCAGCTCAAATAATTTTAGAACTTTTAAACTGAATGTTGTTTCTTTCTTCATTCTCTTATGTGTGGGTTTAGTCTAATTACTTAAAAAAAGAAGACACTAACAACATTGATTTCCCATAGACATTCCACTACCATTAACAACAACAATTATAGATATTTTAAAAGGTTTTTTTGTACATCTTTATATATAAAAATCTTCTGTGCGTGTGTATGTGACTAAACACCTCCTAAACGGCTGGACCGATTTCGATTAAATGTTTTGTGTGGGTTCTAGGGGATTCGAGAATGGTTTAGAATTGCAATTCGGTCCGATATCGCAATTAGTTAAAAAGATATTAATTAAAAACATTCAAAACATACAACTCAACAGTCACCTGCATTGTTGTAACAACGTTATTGTTATAAAAAAAAAACAAGTTGGCGTCGAAAATCTATTTTCAGCCAAACTGGCTAAACCGGGTCTTTATTGTTACAAAAATGCAGACTAATCATGTTTTTTTAGCTTTTTTAATTAAAATCTTTTCAAATAATCTTTATATATATATAAATCTTTTGTACGTGTGTATGTGACTAAACTCCTTTTAAACGGCTGGACCGATTTTAATGAAATTGTTTGTGTCTGTTCCTGTGGATTTGAGAATGGTTTAGATTCACAGTTTGGTCCGATATCGCAATTAGTTAAAAAGATAACAATTAAAAGCAGTTTTAATTACCAGTTTTGGTAATTATTGATTGTCAACTTTGATTTGTCTGCATTGTTGTAACTCTGTTATTGTTACAACAATGACAAAAGTTGTCGTCAAAAATCATTTTTCAGCTAAAATGGAATTTCATGACGTTTCTCTACTGACTGTATTAATTAACTTTGTTCAAAAAATAAATGCTTTTAACATGTGATTAACATGAAATATATTATTAAAATCTCAATTTCCACAATGTTTTAAATTTTTCTAATTTAAATTCCTAAAAAAAAAAAGATAAAAATATTTTTCAAGCAGATTGGTACATTTATTTAACCTTTTCCAACGCTGCCAAGTGAATGTAAAACAAAATATTGTAAAACTTCAAAAAAAATTTGGAATTTTATAATGAAAAAAAAAATTCTGCATTATTTATACAAAAAATATTTTTAAAGAAGATGTATTTTTTCCGCCTTGGGAAGCCGTAAAAATACAACGAAAAAAATTGGAAAAATCGCCAAGTGCCAGTAATAGTTAATTATGGGAAAGCTACCTCAGAACAAACGATTTTTATCGCTTATATAGCACATGTACCGAAAAACAACTTACGGATAGTACGTAAGCAGATAAAAGATTTTTCTGTCAGATAAAGATGTTTTCTTTTTGAATGTTTTTTCTTATAATGAGTGTAAAAAATGAATTTTCCAGTAATTTTCCAAATCCAATTTATTAGTTTGAATTTTAAAAAGTATTCATTATAAAATAATTAATATATGATCTTAGTTTTTAATAATGCATCGCAACTGATATTTTTCTTTTAGAGAAATAATTTACTGAAAAACCTTGAAATATAGGATAATGCTGCCCTGTTTTTATTAAATACTACTATTTCCTTTTAAATCTTTTTTTAAACAGGAAATGTAAACAAATTTTTGGGCCCCCCCCCCCATTGTTATTTTTTCACAATTACATATATTTAAACGAAAAATCAAACATCTAGATAAAAGCAGTCGCTTCATAGCTAACGGTACACACTTTTTGATTCATTATTTAACGAAAATTGATATAAATTAATATATTATTTTTAGAATCAAAAAGTTATATTGGGTTTTATTATTAATTACTTATTTAATAATAAATCCGTACACTGTCTGTTTTCTTGAGAACAAAACTGGATTAACTTTGTAAATTTTTAATCGAAAATAGATATTTGAAAAAAAAAATATCTTATCCCTCGGTGAAAAAAGGGGGTTTTATACTTAAAAATACCCATGCAACGCTGTGCTAAACGGATGGTAAAGAAACCTGTCTGACAAAAAGAAGAAGTGGAAGAAATTTCTGAAAAGGGAATTTAAATGAGATAAACGTAAAAATCACTCACATTGCTCAGTAACACACACACACAGAAGTACTGGTGTAGAGAGAAGGAGAAAATTTCCATGGGGATAAAATTGTACTCACGGAAAAAGTCCTTGCAATGCCGAGCTAAGTGACTAGAAAACAGACCCGACCGACAAAACAAAAATGTGGAAGAAACTTCGAAAATTTCTATAATGACATATATAGGAATCACATACAAACCAGGAAGTGCTGGCACTGAAAAGGAAGGGGAATCTTCCAAGGTATAAAGCTGTACACTTGAAGAAGCCCGTGCAACGCCGGGTCATCCAGTTAGTTGCAATATAAATTTCGCTTATGATTATAATTTATTTCAATCATATTTGGGATACCTTTTACCTCCACATTACATTTAAATTTTCACATTTGTATTTTGTCTACATAAAAGTCTTATAGCTTTAAACTTAGAAAGAAAATTGTATTAAACCTAGTTATTTTAAAAAATTAATTATAATAATTAAAAAAGTCCATCTTATTTCTTGTTAGATTTTAAAATAAGTTCATGTATGTATTTCTTCATCTAAACTTGCTTTATCAAAAATATATGTATTTTTGTAGTAAAAGCTATTGCAATATATCTACTTGAAAGAAAGCAATACTATGCATATGAAATAGGAGACAAATAAATAGAAGCGAGTAAGAGAGCTTAGAGCAGAAAAATTTATGAATTCAAACATTGCCTGAGGAAGATCTATTTTTTAAAACATAAAAATTTTAAATGAATTCTTTATTACTTACTAAAAAATGCATTGTACGAGATTTTCACGTAATATAAAAATTTATTTCCCATTTTTTCTGTGAATGGTATTATAACAGACTCACAAAAGATTCTTCTGTTTCTAAAATAAAAGTAAAAAATTAAAGTAAAAAAGAAATAATAAGCTTCCAAAATTCATCTGACTAATTTATTAGTGCATAAAAAAATAAGTCATCAGCAAAACGTAAGTCATACTATTAACTGGGTTTAAACAAGGGAAAATACTTTTTCAGAATAAAAATATATTGCTATTACAATAAAGCTTGAACCTTTTTGAAATGAACAGATAAACGCCTAAATGCTTTCATCATTTTTTAAGTAAATGATAGAAATTCATAATACTCTTAGAAAATGTTATAAAAATGGAGTATTAAAAATCTTTTGAAAAATTATTATAGAAACATATTAAAGAATTTTTCAAGCAAATTAATTCTGATTAATTACCTTTATGCAGACCTTGTATTTTCTTTTCAACTACAATGTCAAATTTCAAAAGTATAGAAGAGAAAAGCAAACAGCAGTTTTCTCTTGATAAGTGTCAACAAATCAGTGATCTAGAAACTTAATACTAAAAAGCAAACAAGCTGTAAAATAAGTAAAGTCTCCTCAAATGCTTAGATTAAATTTGTCCGAAAAAATAAAGTTTCCTGCCGATGAGGGAAAAATTTCACTTTTGTAAAGAAAGATTATTCTTTGCTTAAATTAGCTGCTTACGTGAATGATAAAGTAACATTCTGTAAATTGACATTCTAAAGCACTTTTTCTTACGAAAATCTTAAAAATTTACTGCTTAAAATTTTCCTTACATAAAAAATGGGGCATAATGTGGCATAATGAGTGCAAATACGTTTTCGTCGTTTTTTTACCAAAATTAAGCACTTATTACAAAAATAACGGTACATTATGTTTTAATCAAAGTATTGTTCATTACAAGCCACTATTTTCTTCTTCTTTCTGGTTGCATACGGATACCTTGTCGAAAAAACGCTTTCTCTTTTGAGGCGATCCACAAATCAACTCAATTTTTGGCATCATCGTAATATGCGAAATGTCACTGAGTCAGGCCATCGATATGAATAAGGAATTACTGGAAGGGACAATGTGTGGTGAATATGGCGGGTGAGATAGGGCTTCCTAATTGAGTGCTTCTAAGTAGGTATTGACCAGCACTGTAGCTTTTGGACGAGAATTATCGTACAGGAGAATAATTTTTTCGTGTAGTAGCAATGGACATGTTTTTCCTTGAGTTCTTGGCTGAATCTAATCAATTGTGTTCGTTAGAGAGCCCCAGAAATGGTTTCGTCTGGCTTGATCAATTCATAATACGCGACAGCAATCTGATCCCATCAAATACTCAACATGATAAAATTCCATAAACATTTGCTTATTGAAGCATGACCACGCACTTCCCGAGATTTTGTCTTCTGTGGGTTATCGTAGTGAATCCATTTATCACTACCAGTAGCTATATGATGCAAAAAAAAAAGAATCTTTTTCGTTAACGTCTGGCAAGCAACATTTCACAAGTGTAAAATCAGCATTCAACGTTTCTCGGCTTCAGTTCATATGGAACTCAATTTCCTTGATTCTGAATCATTCCCAACGATTTTAAACGACGTGAAATTGCTTGTTGAGTCACTTCTAATGTAAGTGCAAGTTCTTGAGTTTGGAATGAATTTTCCTTCAATAATCTTTCACTATGTTCTTTGTCTTCTACAACAAACTCACCGTTCTAAAAGTTTTGAAACCACTCACAACAACCTCGTTCACTCAAAACAGTCTTACCATGTGCTTCTATAAGCAATCGAAGAGTCCCAGTTGTAAATTTCTTGGAATTAAAGAATAAATCAAAAATTCTCGCAAATGACACTTATATGGCTCAAAATTCGACATTTTTTCACATAAAATATTGTGTGATGTTGATACAAAATCACTCATACTTCAAGACTATGGTGTTGCCAGATGTCCAACATTACAATATGACTTTTTACATTTGTAATTTCATCCGTAACTTACAGGTGATGCCATCTTTTGTCAAACGGAGGAAACTTATTTATAGTCCTTAACACAAAGTATTATCTCATACTTCAATCTAAAAATTATTTTGTTAGTCTCAAATATTAAAATTCTTAATGATTTAACGTGAGTGAAAAAATTAAATTTCAACTAAATTATACAGCACTTCGGAAGTGAACATGGCATAAATTTATCTATTTAAGAACAACTGTTTAACAGTCGTCTTCCACTGTATTTAGGCGACAAAGGCGAACAGTCATTATCAGTTTTCAAGTCTAAAATAGATGACAAATGACTGGAAACCTTAAAACGTAGAATTGCCATAATACTGAACAGGTGATTCGTTCCATCACACTTTTCGTAATAGAAAAACGAAATCATTAGTCAGTGTATAAAACTACAAATATCTTATAATACAATTGCTTTACCCTGAGAAACATTTGCATGAATGATATCGTTATTAAGGGGAATTAGTAAGGATTAAGAACAACTGAAAATGTTGCTGAAATTCCCAAAGTGAGCATTCTGATTAAAGTTAGTGAAATGATTTTTTTTTATTAAAACCAAAACATGAAATGGGTACCAAAAACTTTCGTAAATAGATTGTTTTCAATGAGGAATTATCAATTAGCTAAATTATTACACATACCAAAGCACTTTTTAAAAACTAGAATTCGAAACACTAATTTGTGAACGCGTATTAATGAATCTACTAAATATTTAACTCAATTATGTTCGATTTGGATTGTTTGGATGGCATTAAATATTTTTACACACCCATGAGAATTGCAAAATTTTGTGTAAACATTACAGTAATTGAATTAGACAATTACTGAGTTCACAATTGAAATTCGGTTTTAAATATGAAAATAGATCAAATAACTGAGAATTTAATTAAATGTAATCAATATCAATACATAAAAAATGTACATCTAATATGAGTTTTGACAATTTCAGTAATTAATTTATTAGATACTACTTATTTATTAAAACTGTTAACGAACAAACACATCATTAAAACTTTTTTTAGTGGTGTTATACAGCTAACCTAATATGGAATGACTTTATTTAAATAAAATACGATGAAGAGCTTCTGTTCTGCAGTGAACTTTAAGATATAAAATCATATTTGAATTATGAATTTTTGAAAACCGAGAGTAAGTGAGAGTGAGAGCTTTTTCTTTACATCGCCCTAAAAAGCTGCATGATGGCTATTGGCTAAGGACCTCGAAATTTTAAACCGAGGTCAAGTGACGAGGATACACTTGAAAGGACACCACCCTCTCTTAACAACCACACCACATCAATGGAAGAATATTGAGCCTTGACAGATTTAACGATCATCAGTAGCCTCCTCTACAAGGTGAGTCTTCAGTGGCACCAGGAAAATAGGAAGAATACGAATACATGCATAAGAAGTAATTGCAAGTAGTAGAACTTAACTATAAACTAATAATACTTAATAATAACTTATTATCAATATTATTAACATAAAGCTATGTAAATTTTAGGCTACTAAGTACCTTTTTTTAAACAAGCTTGAATATTTTTATCTATATATATATATATACATAAATAGGAAAAAAGTGACTCACTCATCACGACATTGCTGGAACTACTGGAACTACAAACTTCGAATTTAGCAGGCGTATTATGACAGGGCTTTATCGTGCCTTTCACTAAATCCTCTTGGGAAATTTTTGGGGCCAGAATGGCATTTCATTCCAACCAACTCAAGAAGAAAACGCGATATGCAGATTTGGAATGAGTATATATATTGGAGCTTTAGCATTCGCGAAAAAGTCTTAAAAGTTTTAGGAAGTCTTAAAGAGGTCTCTCTTAGAGAGGTAAGCTAGAGGCCGTAAAGTATTATAGGAGCCATATAGAAGTCGGTTCGAAACCAGAAGGTTGCCTAATAGCCGGATCAAGTTGGATTACAGTAACATATAAAAGATATAAAGATTGGTAGCTGTTCACCGTGGAATATCGGTAAGTGATAGAATATTAAACTTTAATGATAGAGTGGACGCTTGTTAGTTAAGGAATCGGCTATAGATAAAGATTCGGTGGTTAATTTATCATAAAGATAGTGAGTAGCATTTAATGCGCTATTTACTAATAATTGTTATTTACGTCATATCACTCCTGATCATTTTCCTCTAAGACTTGTGTTGCATTGCTTAATATAAATTGAGATAATAATAAACTAAATTCTTTATGGAAGGTTTGAGTGGTCAATCTTTTACCCCTACAAATCTAAGTCGTGTGGATGAAGAGATGATACTCCCAGCCTGGGGGATATCACAGTATTTCTTAAAGAACAGGTTTGGGAAAAATCGCCCCCCCCCCAAGAGGAGGGGATTATGAACAAAAATTCCTATTTTTGATCTACCAGAGTATCAGACCTAAAATTTGGCAAACATGTTTCTTTCGTTGAGTAGAAATTCTCTAAGAAAGAGTTTTTTCTAAAATTCAATGTCAAAGGAGTTTGCAAGAATTATCGGTACGTCATAAATAAAAATAGCAAAAATTTGAATTGGAAGAAAAAAATTAGAAATTTTAAAAATTCAAGTCCTATTCTTTTTACATCACGATGCGATAGCTAGAAGAATGTTTCTTAATACAATCGAAAACTTCATTCTAGAACTGAGACATCTCAGTAACATAATATATAGTCAAACAACATCATGAAATGTCTAGCGAAGCAGTTTGGTAACTACTAGTAATAATTAAAACAACGAACATCGTTATATTTTGAGGTTAATGATTAAAAGAAGTTTTTGTCATTAATATTTCTTACAATACTAATGTGTAATAATTTTGATTAAGTTCAGTAATTACTTTTATTAAATCTTAAGGATCCCTTCAATAACAACTTCGCAGCCACTGTAAAAGAAATATTTTTTGGGAGGAATAACACTGAATTATATTACATGGTACATTTTCATACTTACCAAAGTATTATTTATCCTTATAGCATAATTACTTTAAAAAAAATTATTTTCATTAAAAAACCTTTTTACTTCTTTGCTTTTACGTTCAAGGAATTATAATTACGGGAAGACATGTACATTAAGCTATATGTATTATAAACACATACGCATTGACATATTTTAATTAAATAAAGGTGTTAAAATAAACATATATACTCAGGAAAGTTTCGCCTATTAATAATGATGTTTCAGATCCTGGAAGTGTAGTTATACTTTCATTTTCTTACATGCGTAGTCGGGTCTTTCGAGAACCAACGCATTTAATTAACATAGGATAAAAAGATTATTTCAAAACAAAGAAACACAGCGAGCGCCTGAAGTAAAACAAGCAGACTAGCAAAACAAAAAGAAGAAAATCTAATTATTTTTCTTAATCATGTTCGCATTTTAAACTTCTGCTATTTAACACACGAGAAAACATTGATCCCGAGGTTGGTACCCCGGATCTTCTTGAAGTTTCTAGTTTCGTAATACCTGGCATAATCCTCTTACGAACAGTTTCCGCTCAGAAGATTCCCGAGAACAATGCTCACCAAAAAAGAAAGAAATACAATGATTTTATTTTCTTACAAAAGATTTACCAGTATCTGTGAATAATGCTGTGGATAGGATTTTTATATAATAATCCATTAGTATAAACATCATTACTCACCAGAGTATTTATACTGATGCATAAGTTTTCACACGGGTATGAAGAAAAAATACTTAGAATATATTTTCAAAAACCAAAATATGTTTCTCCCATATCTTGCTTCATGTATTATAATGAAAAATAGAGAATTTTTAGAACATTAATCTTCTATAATTCATTATTTTCAAAAATCTTACCTTAAACTTTACTAATACTAAAAATATTTTTTTTTAATTCTTTCTCGAAACTTATCTCAACTTTTTTCGTCAAATAATATGTGAAGGAGAGTTATCTAGAAGAACAGAGTGTACTCTACTTATACTTGACATATTCTTAAAAATATTCCTTCACGAAACTTACCGCTAATTTTTTCGTCAAATAATATATGAGAGTGAGTTATATTAACATCGCACACCAAAGCAACATAAGGGCTATTGGTTACGAACCACGTAATTTTGAACATCGGTCAAATGACCAGGAAGACACACCTGAGCCCGCACACCCTCTCCAAACTTCCACAACGCGCCAACAGAAGGACTCTGAGCATCCGCGTACCCTCCATACGGCAGGTCTTCAATAGTACCAGGACCCCCTCTCCCCGCGATACGCCGGCCTCGAATTCGTGACCGTAACCACTAGGCTACCACGTTTACCATCAAATAATGAACACCATTGCAGATTAAATCTGACTGGTTGACTGATGGATTGTTTATAAACGTCATACTTAAAAATCGAATTTTAGTTGACTTGAATTAGTTGAATTTGGTTTGGTTGGGTTAGTTAAGTTTGGTTGGGTTAGTTAAATTTAGTTTGGCTGGATTAGTTGACTTTAGTTGAATTTGGAATATACACTTTAGACATTTGAACCTGACATTTGACACCTGAACTCGCACCCCACTCTCAAAATTTCTACGCCACGCAATCTTGAAGTATTTCAGCCTCTACAGATTTAACATATATTAGCCCAGTGAAATGGTAAGTCTTCGCACCAGGACTCGGAAAGAAACTACGCTGGCTGTTGAAAGTGATTCGTGTAGAGTTAAGAGAAAATATCCGTTGTTTAAAAAAACAAATTTATTATAAACATTTAAAGATAACGAATATATTCTATGAATTACCAGGCTTCAAAGTTTTCCCTATCCATCAGTCCAACCGTCAAATAGCTATTAATCAGCCCAACTGAATCAACAATCAATTTAGCTGCTCAATCATGTCCTACTAGACTTATCAGTTACTTAAGCAGCGCCTTTTAAGCAGCCAGTACCCTCTTTTGTGGAGAGGACGTGTGAAATTTTCATTACCGACCACGATTTCTGTGACTAGTGACTACTCGGACACTGCAGTCATTAAATTGGGTTCACGATGGGTTTTATGCAAAGTATAATAATTTATGATGTCCTTGACATTTCAAGGAAAAAATTTTAGTTAGTAATAGTTGTTGAAATGAGAGCCGAATGTTTAAGGAGGTCCGGCACGTCCATGGGAGCCCATGTTAAATTGCATATGTTTATGTACTTTTTTCTCAGAAACGACTTACTTCTTATGGATAACGTTTTTACAATAGGTTATGAATACTATCAAGAAAACTTTAACGAACGATTTTGTCTTTTTGTTAAAAATTAAAGTAATTATGAATATTTTAAAAATTTCCAATTTTTAACATAAAATTTAGTTTATAAAAGCCCTTATCTAAAAAAGTGCTCCAGATATAACTAATTCCCTCCATTAAAAAGTGTAAATTTGTTAAAAGTATGCTCACTGAAAATTTGAGGATTATATAAGAAGATGTTTTTGAGGAAAAAGGTACATCAAGTGAAAAATATTAAATTTTGAGAAAACAGGCTTTAAAGTAAAAATTTGTAATTTATTCAGCATTTACTTTTTTTTTAGCACTTTACAGAAGAATATGAAGCATTTTCCTTTATCTCTAAGCCTACAAAATACTCTTCTAATTTTTTCGTTTTTTCATTATTTTTAACAATTTTGCCTTTTTTGGGGGAATCTTAAGATCCTTTCGTTGGGTTATACAAATAATACGTGTATCTAGTTTTTTGAAGCATGACACACAGTTATAACTTGGTTCAATATCACAATGTTTTAAGATCATTAGTTTTGCTACAGGACTTACATTGAACTGTACAATAGGCTTATATTTATGCCTAATTTTAGAGTTTTTAATTCAACAAATATTGATCTTGGAATTACTGACCATATGGTGTTTTTAACACAATATCATGTACTCATACACTTTTGGATAAACCCAATACATTCTAATTTTTCCATTTGAACATCATATGGATTCTTGCTCATCAGAAACTTATGCAAGGAGAAAAACAGGTGGGACCCTAACAGAGCTCATTTGTGAGCGTCAAGGAATAGCGCTTCATGTAAAAAATTAATAGAAATACTTCCAACTATCGTATTTCCTCATATCATATCTCATTTTAAACAGAAATATTTAAAGTTTTAGAAGATACAAAAAAAGTAAAAATTGATTATCTTTCAAAATTCATGTGGGACCTCCTTTAATAGAAAAACAAAGGAATTTTGGGTATGTAATAGCAGTTAATAAATACTCCTCTTATATATAATGTTAACAATCTTTCAAGACTTGGAATTATTTGAAGGCATTTCATATTTACAGACAGCGTGCTCGTACAGATAGCGTGCATTAGCACCACTGTACGAGGGATTCGGAACTCGCAGGCACACGCAACTCAGCAGGAACAGTGGAAGTTTATGACCGTGACCATCAGGATTCCGCGACCACAACTAATATCTATTAAGTTCGGGTGTCAGTAAGGAAGCCATAAATCATCTTTCGGGATGTTGGATGACCCACTCATGTGTGATACTCTTACGCTTCGCATGTTCAACGTCGATGTCAAGAATGAGGGACAATTCACATTACGACTCAGTCATTACATTGTGATTCAGAAGGACAAGGCACATCGATTATCGTATATATGCAAGCCTTTTATTTGTAGATAAAGTGTCACGTATAAATGTATTTATTAAATTCAACATCAACGACAAAAACATTCATTTTCATTGGATATTAATATAACAACAGCTTTGTTAAATAATAACTGTGAAAATGTTTCGCTTAAAGAAGGCTCGGATATTTTTCTTGGTGAAACAAAAGACATTATATTAAAAAACTATATTTCAATTGTGAATTTTTTTAAAAAAATTATCAAAGTATTTAATTACGTTAAAAATGTTGCTTTTGATCAAAAAATCAAATTTTATAAATTTCACTATTCTCAAATTTAAATAATTAGCTTTCTAAATATCTTTTAATAGAGAAAAAATTAAGACCAACAACAAACAAAAATAATAGTCCAACAACTTATTTAAAAAGGAAAGTCGCTCGTTGTGTCCCTCTAGCGTAATGGATAGCACGTTGGACTTACAATCCAAAAGTCGTGCGTTTGAATCCCAACCGGGATGGCCTAATTTCTGCGAATGTGATTTATTTTTAATATCCTATTTTATGGGAATAATTAAATTTAATTAATGAATAAATAGTAACAAACAAAAATAATAGTCTTACAGCATATATAGAAAGAAAAATTGCAAGGAAAATCGCTTTCTTTTTTGCCTCTTAATACTGCGATTCTGTGTGTGTGTCATATGTATATTCATATTTATATTAATTGTAATTATTTAATAAAAAGTAACTGAAATAAGTTTTCTTTGTTGACCTAAGTAGGAATTGACTTTAAAAACATATAGATATATTATATACTTGCTTTAAGTAATACTCTACAACTTTTAGTTCTTTGCATACATAAAGTAGGAAACCATTACAAGAGATAATCTATGGAAATAATTAGCCTCCACAAAAGTGATAGTTACAGCATATGAACTTACGTGTTTTAGAAGAAATAGGGTAGAATGTAGTGGAGAATTTGTGACAATTTAATTATGGTACTATTTAATTAGTTCATGCATTTATACAGTTAAAAAAGAGAATTTGGCGAATCTATCTCTTACTTCCGAGCATAAAAAGCACAAGAAACAACTACATCTCCATTTTGAAACTCTGATAAAAATAGTATCCAAAACTCTTGTTGAAGCAAGTGAGGACAGTAAAATAAAAATTATTAAAAAAAATATTTAAAATTTGAAATAAGAATAAAGATACTTAAATTTTCCATGTAAAATGACATTGGAGAGTTAAGTACGGTAATAAAGGAATTGAATCTGATAAATTTCAAAATGCTGGAAGAAAAAAAAATTAGAAAACAAGGAATGTAGCAAAAAAAAATTTTTTTAAATAATTTGAGACCGATAGAAGAATTAAGTACTAAAAAAACCTAACGAATTATTGTGGAATGTGATAATATATATATATATATATATGAAATCATTTATTAAAAATAAAACTGTGGAAATTCGCAAATTGCTATACCATTAAAAAGAATTCTACCTGACAGATTCATTATTCTAACAGATCCACAATAAAAAATAAAATTCGGGTGTCCAATTTATTTCTTATTTTTTTTTTTAAAGAAAAAAGACATTTGTTACGTTTCTACCACATTTATCACACTTCATAACGGCCGAAATTAGTAATATCTTAATGGCGTTGAAAAAAATGAAATCTGATTCCGCAGAAAATAAAATTGACAAAACGTGCGAATTAGGTAAACCTATTAAATCCATAATAATAAAACGCGGAACCTTCGTATTATTTTTAAAAGTGGTTCTGGCACTCACCAACTATTTCTGAGATACCCATTAACCAACGGAAAAAAATCATAAAAATAGTTGTTGAATACTGCAACAATAGCGCACAAAAAAGATAAACAAATAAGTAAAATAAAATAAACTAATAACAAGTAACATAAAAAAAAATTATATATATAAGTCGATTCTCCTAATTAGATCAACAAAGAAAACTTTTATTTTTTAGCTACTTTTTATTAAATAGTTACAATTAATATAAATATGGATATACATATGGCAGAATCACAACATTAAGTGGTAATTAATTTTGATAATTATCATTAAAGTATCGTATTGTGTCATCCAAGACAATCGTGCATATAAAATGTCAGTTCAGTTCAGTGAGTGAGTGAATATTAACGTCGCACTGTTCAGCCACATGAGGGTTTTTGGCGATGGACCACGTAATTTTGAACCATGGTCAAGTGACGAGGATGACACATGAGCTGGCACCCCTCTCCTAACTACCACACCACACCAACGGAAAAATTTCAGTTCAACTGAATGCTTTAAAAAGTGAGAAAAAACCTTTACAAGTTTTAACTCAAGTCGCCAAAAGGGTCGCTAAGTCGCCAAAAGGGTCGCTAAGTCGCCAAAAATGATGCTAATGATATATTTGTAATTCTTTAAATAATTCGTTTTAATCAATTAATTTTTATTAATTATAATTAAATTATTGTATGGTCATCCAAAATAAATATGTATATTAAATTTCAGCTCAATTGAGCGTTTTAAAATGTATTTTATTATAACGATTGAAAATTCCACCAAGATAAATAAATAAATAAAAAAACAAATAAATAAATATGTAGAGAATGTGTGAGTTAATAGTAGGAATTGAAAAAGTAACGATCATATACGTAAACACAATACCAAACGATAAAAAATCAGGATAGTTTTATTGAAACGTTATCGCCTAAATTGGCAGCAAATTGAAACAATTTTCCGCATAAATTATCATTCTGATTTTATAGTTACCCGGAAGGTGTATACTTGAAAGCGATTGCACTATATATATTTCCCAATTGTTTATACTTATAATACAGGATACATGTCCATGTAGGGCAGTGCTCCCTCACCGTTTTATCACCGTGGACCGGTCAACGTTAGATAATTTTACCGCGGCCCATTGAGGAGGAGGACGCTGATTGCTCATCTTTTATTGTTTTGATTCATTTAATAATTTTAAGTTCATTGTATTTACTTCACAGAATAAAGTACGGTTACACCCAAAACTGAATATAAATTGATATAACATGGAATGTAAAGTGATTTCCATAAAAAAGTCGCACCAACCCGAGAGAGAGAAATACAGCATAGTAAATAAAATGAAAATAATTTAATGTTCGTTGGGTGGATCGGTGCCACCCATGATCTGGTACTGGTTCCGGCCCGAGGGTCGGGGACCACTGATGTAGTGAACCATAATACTTTTTTTCTCTAAATAGTGCCTGGTATTTTAAAAATAATTTTACATAAAAAGTTATGGTTCAAGTGTAGTATAGGGGGGCCACTTGGCGCAGTCCATTTTTTTGGCGACTAAAAGTGGTCGCCAAGGTACTTTTTTCGGAATTATTTATTATTTATTTTATAATGAATTCGATATCTCACCAAAACATGAAGATAAAAATCGCCAAATCCAAAGAAAAATAGCCAAATCCGAAGTGGCCCCCCTATACTACACTTGAACCAAAGTTATTTATAATTTATTATTATAAATTATCCAGTGATTTCATTAAATTCACTATGTTTCGTGTATTATTTTACGTATGTGTGTGTATAAGATATTTGATTAAGTAATAAAAAATTGCATCTTAATGAAAATATTCATTATGAGGTATTAAAATGCATGTCCTCATGCTCAACAAAAATGTTAAACCATTTATTTAAAACTGTTTCAAAATAACTATAATATATATATATATATATATATATATATATATACACAGTGGGCCACAAAAGTGTTCGTACACTTGCAATTTCTTATCAAATTTAATGTTTTCGACTAATAAAAATTAATATATTGTAATTGAAATTTTTTATGATATCTGCAACTTGTTCATAATAGAATGATATAATTATTTTTTTTAAAAATAGTATAACTATTTTTTTTAAAAAAAAATTAATAATCAAAAAGCTACTAAAAAATTACGCCACAGAAGTCTTCGTACACTTAACAAAAATCTCAACTTAGCTTTAAATATTGTATTTCTTTCTTAATTTATAGTATTTAGTAGGATATCGTTTAGTGTTCAAAACAACTTTTAACGTCTTGGTATAGATTTAATCAGTTTTTTGTAATTTCTGCATCGAATTTCCTCCATTCTTCTGTGATTATTGTTTTTACATCACATTTTGTGTTTATTTGTCATGTTTTCTTTTTTTTTACATCAAATTCTCACCAAATATGTTCTACTGGGTTAAATAAAGTGATTGAGGAGGTGTTTTCATAATTTGGGGACAGTTATAGAGACACCAGTGGCGTACATTGAGAGCAGGGCACTTGGCGACATTAACCTGTTAAAAAATGAAGTCGTTTCCAATATCCAAATTTTGGGCGGATAGTTTAAAATTTCTCTTTAAAATATTTAAATAGAGCTCACGATTCACAATATGAACAAAAAATACCAAATTACATAATTATGTGGCCGATTTACACCCCTACGTACGAACACTTCCACCTCCATGTTTTATTGATCCAACTAGATTCTTGGGATTAAGTTTCAGAAAATTCAAAATTGACAGCAAATTGATTGGGATGGCAGATGATTCAACATTTTTGCTTCAGGTGGGCCTATAATAGCTTGCAAATAAAAAAATAAGTAGTTTAATCCAATGAATGTGTTTGGGGAACAAGAACTCCTCCATCTCTATGCTTGAGCATTGAAGTGAAGGTGTTCTGGAGTGGGGGTGTAAATTGGCCTCAGAATTAGGTAATTTGGCATTTTTTAATGGTATTGTGAATCCTGAGTTCTATTTAAATATTTTAGAGAGAAATTTTAAATTATCCACCCGAAATTTGTATATTCATTTTTTATTGTGATAATGATGCCAAGCTCAATGCTCTCAATGTATGCCACTGGTGCCTTTATAACTGTTCCCAAAATCTGAAAGAACCTCTCAATCACTTTATTTAGCCCAGTAGAACATATTTGGTGAGAATTTGATTTTTAAAAAAAGAAAAAATATATAAACACAAAATTTGAAGTAAAAACAATAATCACAGAAGAATGGAGGATAATAGATGCAGAAATTACAAAAAACTGATTAAATCTATACCAAGACGCTTAAAAGTTGTTGTGGACACTAAAAGATATCCTACTATGTACTAAATTAAGAAAGAAATACAATATTTAAAGCTAAGTTGAGATTTTTGTTAAGTGTACGAAGACTTTCGTGGCGTAATTTTTTAGTAGCTTTTTGATTATTAATTTTTGAAAAAAAATAGTTATACTATTTTTAAAAAAATTAATTATGTCATTCTATTATGAACAAGTTGCAGATATCATACAAAAATTACAATTACAATACATTAATTTTTATTAGTCGAAAACATTAAATTTGATAAGAAATTGCAAGTGTACAATCACTTGTGGCCCACTGCATATAAACTCTTACACTCTACTATTTCGTGCTGATTATATCATTAACACGTTTCGTCTTAAGACATCGTTTTCGCTTAGGAATCTGCTGTTTTTATTGTCTCCCTTCTGAACCGTCTCCGATTGGAAGGCTTACATTTTTATTGTGTCAACATAGCTTTACCCTGTCATTGAATACCATTCTCGCTTAGGATGCTAACACATAGCTTTATCATGTCTTTGAATACCATCTCCGACTAGGAAGCTGACGTTTTATTTTATCCACGTAGCTTAACCCTTTTTTGGATACCGTTTCAGCTTAGGATATTGACGCTTTTATTATGTCGACATAGCTTTACCCTGTCTTCGAACACCGACTTTCTTTGGAAACCGACGTTTTTATATTAACATAGTTTTACCTCGTTTTCCTATACCGTTTCCGCTTACGAAGCTGGCGTGTTTATTTTGTCAGCACAGCTTTACCTTATCTATTTAGAATTGCGAATGAATTATTGAATTACTTTGGGATCATTTCATTAAGAAAATAGGCGAAACTACAGAATGGGCCACTGGCTAGCGCGATTTTGAAAAATCGCCAACTTGGTGCACTTTTGCTTGTTGTCCTTCGAAGTAAAGAAGCGCGTAATGAAAAAGCACAAAATTCAAGATGGCAGAAAAGTGAAACAATCGCAAAACAGCATTTAAAAAACCTTTAAAACTGAAAATCGTTTCAAAATTAAACTTCTCTAACTTAAAATCGTAAGAGAAATTAAACTAAAAAAAATTAATTAAAAATTAGTTTTAATTAAACTGAAAAATTAAAATACTCGATTTTCAAAACCTTTATTTACTGCCTTTTAATCCTTCCTTTCTCTCAATTTCATGCTTTTCCACATTTCGAACATGCATGTGACTTAAACCTTTCAGAATACTCAACATATTTTAATATACATTTATTCACATTTGCAACAATACTAATGCATGGTGGACATCGTGAGAATCTGTAAAAATTTATTTGAAGAAAAAGAAATTTACCTTGAAAAACGTATCCATTCAGGAAGAACAAAGCCAAAAAACGAGCAGTGAAATATTCCACAATGCGAGCTTACGACAAATGCTTAAGTTTCAGAAGAAATCGAATTAAAATCATCTGCATAAATGCTAACCGACAAAAAATTTTTTAAATAAGAATAATAGTAACAATAAAATAATATACATTAAAACAAGTATTAATGACAAATTTAAAAACAAAAAATTACAAAATAATTATAATAAAAAAATAACATGAAAAAACGATTTTTACAAAACTATTTAAATAAATAAAATCCCCACTTGGTGTGTTTATCAATATGGCGGAAAGTTCAAAAATAAATCGCGTCAACCAGTAGCCGATTCTACATTTAGCCAAAGCAATATTCTCGTACTATTGAAATTGTAAGAATTCGTTGCAGTAACCACGTTTGATGAAAAGATCTTAGCGTGTAGTAGTTTTCCTTGATCACTTTTTTTTTAATTTTTAAATTCATTTGAAATAATAGCCAGTTAAGAGTATTCGTTTCCTTACTTACACTACATATTTATTTTGCCATATCAATTTAAATTTTAAACATGCATTTTCTTTCTTCAGGTTTAAAAGTAGCTTAGTTATTTCTAAATACAGTAAGTAGACCCCAAAAGTGTTTGTATACTTGCAATTTCCTATAAATTTAATGTTTTCTACTAATAAAAAATATTTCGGAATTGTAATTATTTATATTTATCAGCAACTTGTTCTTAATGAAATGACGTAATTATGTTTTTTTTTAAAAAAGTATAACTATTATTTTTAAAAATTAATAACCAAAAAGCTACTAAAAAATTACGCCACAAAAGTCTTCGTACACTTTACAAAATTCTCAACATAGCTTTAAATATTGTATTTATTTCTTAATTTAGTACTTAATAAGATATTATTTAGTGTCCATAACAACTTTTAAACGTCTTGAAATAGATTTAATCAGTTTTTTTGTAATTTCAGCATCGATTTTCCTCCATGCTTCTGTGATTGTAGTTTTTATTTTACATTATGTGTTTATATGTCAAGCTTTCTTTTTTTCTTAAATCAAATTCTCACTAAATATATTCTACAGGGCTAAATAAAGTGATTGAAGAGGTGTTTTCAGAATTTGGAGGACAGTTATAGACACCAGGGGCCTACATTGAGAACAGTGCGATTGGCGTCATTATCCTGTCGTCTCCAATATCCAAATTTTGGGCGGATAATTTAATATTTCTCTTTAAAATATTTAAATAGAACTCATGATTCACTATATTATCAAAAAATACCAAATTACCTAATTCTGAAGCCGATTTACAACCCCAAAAGATCGCGATTTACACCCACCACTCATGCTGAAGCATGAAGGTGGAGTGGTTCTTGTTATACATAAATTCATGAGATAAAATTCCTCCTTTTTTTCATTTACAAATTATTATACGCCAATCGGAATCAAAAATATTAAATTTTCTATCATTCCAATCAATTTGCTGTCAATATTGAATTTTCTGAAACTTAATTCAAAGAATCTAGTTGGATCAGTGAACCATGACCATGGAGGTGGCAGTGTTCTTTAGTGGGAGTGGGGTGCTCTATATTAATTGTTATAATTTCTTACTAGTTCTATTCCAAAATGCTGAGTTAGTATAAGAATTTAGTACAAAGTATATATACCCCACGCTTTTACCGCATTGACATTAATTTTCTCGTAAATCATTTTATTCTTATATTAATTATTATTATTATTTACCTTTTAGTTCGATTAACCTTATAACTTTTTTTTGAGTTTTTTAAAATATAATTTATTTTTCATTTTTTATTTGGCCCGCGACCGAAAAAGTTTGCCTATCCCTGAGTTAGAACAAATTATTTTTTTTCACATGCAAGGTTTTTTTTTTATTATTATTATTATTTTCATTTTTAGAAAGACTGGACAATTGCTTATATTATGATAAATTTCTGACGCAAAAAAAAAAAAAAACGTTTTCGCTTTTAGGGTTACTCTTAATCTTTCAGTCACCAAATCTGGAAATGGGATCTGGAATTAATCGCCAAATCTGGAAACGGTATAATGAATTTGTCGCCAAATCTGGATTATCCTGTTCAGGACAATGGAACAAAATTATGAAATTATTATATTGTCATCGCGCGCGCTCGGTCCTTGACAAGTGTGCAAAATTTCGAATTATTCTAACCTTTTAAAGTGGGTAAAAATCGAGTTCAAAGGTTCCGTTACATACAAGTAAAACATAAAAGCGTGTTAAAAAACGGTTCAAAACCTGCTAAATTTGTAATTTTATTCACTTACTGTTTTTATAAAGCACTTGAGAGACGAAAACATAATTGATGACAAAAGAACTGTCCATCCGACAAAGCTAACTCGATGAGAGAAAAGATTTTTAGTTAAAATTGATGAGAAGAATCTATGGTTGAACTCTGTAAGAATTTTTATAAAATTCACAATCAAAAGCTTTTCTCTTTAATTTCACCTGAAATCATTGGACGAGCAGTCAGATCAGCTGGTTTAAAAGACTATTTGGCGAGAAATAATTTTGTGCGAGTGCAATAATAAAAAAAAAATTTTTTCACTGATAACTAAAATTTTATTGGAATCGTATGTTGTTTGCGTGTAAAAGCCAATTTCCCATTTTTGACTTTGATACGTATACAAAAGAATGGAAAAAGAAAAAAAATGATACTAAATTATAACTTATTTCTAATAATGAATCACTGTAGGAAAACGAATACAGAATGAATTAAAGGAAGCTTCAAATGATGCTGTAAAAATGATAAATTCTATAAAACCAAGAAAATTTTTAATTTTTTCCTTTTTTATATAGAGATATACAGAAACCATAGAAGCTTGCTTTTATATTCGAAATTCAAATTATTTTTAAATGAACCAAGTTCATAACAATACTCCACTATTAAATAATGAAATGTGGTTGAAAATTTTACCTTATTTAGTAGACATTTTGCCATTCTACACAAAGCAAATATATCCATTCAAGGATTGAATGAACATATGATAAAAAAAAATTCAGAAAAAGTAGATGCATTAGTCTTAAATTGTAATCATAATATCTCAATTAAGATGACGTGAAATGTTTTGAAAAACTAAACAATTTTCTAATGAATAAATTTCAACGAAAATGAACTAATTTTTGAAGACCGAGTTTAGATTTATAATATGGATCACTTTTTTTTTTCAATTAAAAAAGGCTACAAGAGAATATCTTTCAGAAGAGAAAACTAAGCATGAATGTGGATAAAAAACATGTTCAAATGCTATGATAAATCAAAATGCTTAGCAGTGAAAAAACAGGGAACAAATTATCAAGAGATTCGACATTAAAATCTAAACTTAAGCAAAAGAACAACTCCTTACATTTTTATTGCAAATACATACAAAGTACACAAAAAATTCTCATATATATTTCAAGGCCATACACAACAGTGTGAAAGTGAAAATTCGTCTTCAATGTATGTGGCAAGGAAAATAAAATATAAAATAAAATTAAATGCAGAATATGCTAGACTTGGTGTAAAAATATACAAGTATGTATATGTAAAAATATGTATATATATACATATAAATATCTTAATCATTAAACATAATGCAAGGGAGTACAAATTAATGCTATCTATGAGTAAATTGCATTAATTTCAAGTTCAAACTCTTTAGTAAGAACTAAAGGAAATTTATTTTACTGCATTTATATATAAAATGCATACAGCATATTCATCTACTTCAAATGTTTTTTTTAATATAAATTCTAATAGGAGGGGAGGATAGGGTTTCCCAAAAACATCTAAGCTTTTGAAGGGTTCCATGTATACACCATGTATACATTCATTACTTTTAGCAAAGATTTCTGTTAATTCTTGGATTGCTCTAAACACTGCATTTACAGTCATTACATTTGACACACTTTTTGAAGCAAATATTCAAAAGTTTTCAAAAAATGTAATCAATAAACTAAAATTTTCAGTTCATGATATATTTGGTGATATAACACCAGATTTTAAAAAATATATATATAAGCCTTATATTAGTATGTGCACACATAGTTAATATTTTGTATAAAGGGTAACTATGGGTAACAAAGACAAATTAGACATTTGAAAAAAAAAAAAACATTAATTACAAACACAGTTAAATAACACATAAGCACAAGATTTGGAAAGAAAAAGTGGAGAAAAGCAGTCCTGGAGGAAACAATATCATCAATGTATATAATCAATAGTCCAATGCAATAAATATCAACATGATTATTATAAAACTGATAAAAATTAATTCACACACTTCAATGCACAACACATATTTAGTAAAGATAAGAGAGGAGGGCACAAATATCATGTTCAATAATTCATATACATATACAAATCTGAATAAAATGGACCACTTTCACATCTGAAAAGTATTCCAAGTATGGAAGAAGAAATGTAGAATTAAAACTAAAAGCGAATTTATTTTATATAACTCCCCATAAAACTTGAATAAAATGCCATAAAATCTCCTAATATTAAACTAAATGTAGGGAAGGGAGAACAGAACCGTCCAGAATATAAAAGAAAAATTCAAATTTACACAGTAAAACAAGCAAACTCATTCATCAAATATCATGTACTTCTGTAGTTTTTCAATTACACGCAAAAATTTCTAGAACTTTAAGAATTGCAATCCAAAGCATATTTTTATCTTAAACTTCTATATAATCCCTGCTTAAAATTATTTTATTTATAACTTAACAGAAAAAACATATAAAACTTTAAAACAATTTATCTACTAAGAAAGAATAAAGCACTAGAGCTTACATTTATTTTTTAAAATTGTTCCTGTTTCTTAAAACTTAATTGTATCTTTTTTTTTTCCAGAAATTTACATTATTTTCCTCATTGTACTCTACTTATGAGTGAGAAAATGATAAATGATTACAAAAAAAATTTTGTTACAACACCTTTATTTTCAAATTTAAAACATAGCACTTCTTTTTAAACGTCCATGCACATAACTTACTATATTGCATTTCACTGCAGAGATCACAGTTATTTATGTAATGGTAAAGGGGTGAGTGAATATTAATATCACACTATTCAGCAACTCGAGGGCTTTAATGGTAAATGGAATTAAACACATTAATCAATAAAAAATGCAATGAACAAACATTTTATAATGGAAAAATTGGAGTAAAACTCTTTAGCTGTAACAAAACAATTCAGAAAAAAAATTTTAAATCTATTTTTTTAAGAAAAAAAAATATAATTCATATTTAAGTTTCAGCTACAGAGACAGTAATGTGACACATAAATATCTCATTAATAATGATTATAATTTTACTAGGAATTATTATTTTTAATGATAACAAATAATTATAACTACTTCCTATTAATTACAATTACTTTTCTGATACCTTTCAATTAATATGTGCAAATAGTAAATCTGCTCCAATTTTTGTGCCATCTGAAAAGCTATTTTTTGGTGCTACATGAAAATCTTTATTTCTACTTGCATGAACACACTGCCAAGATAAATTTGTAGCAATATAAAACTAATTTAATAAAATCCTCTCACATTTTTATTTGCGTCCATTAATGATGTATGGATGTTTCATTGGAGAGGTTCAATAAAGATCCTTATTTTGTAATCTTACATCAGAAACAAAATCACAGATGATAATGAATGTAAAGGCATGATTTTATTATCATACTAAAATTGCAAAAAAAAAAAGGCAATGATTGCCTTTTAGTTGAAAAATTACAGTTGTTGCCTAATGAAATAAATTGTTTTAAAATAAGTATTAAAATATTTAAGAATGATTGGAATAAGTTTTTTTAAGCAACATAAAGCTTGATTTGATATATTTCTAAAGACCTTAATTACAAATTAAATAACAGTTGCTTTTAAGAACTTCTAAACAAAAATGGGGGGAAACAATTTTTTTTTGTTGAATAATTAGAATGTTTTCAAAAAATTTCTACAAAAGGAATCATCTTATAAAGATGATTTTTACATTTATATATAGACTTGATTCCTATTAAGGAACTGATGTTGGAATTTCTGTGTATTCGAAATACTTTCAAATTGAAACAAGATTATTTTCCCCCCATGTGATACATTTAAAATTAAATCAATATGATTCTAAAACCTTCCTAAAATATATGTATAAATAAAAAGAATTTAATTAGAAAGCTTTTCAGTTATTTTTCAAAGAATAAATATCTGAACAAAACTTACCAAAAACATCAAAATTTTTTCCTTGCATTCCCTCAAGTATTCAAATAATCTAACAATAAATGCTTGTAATTTTATTTTCTACAAATCAGTATTAAAATAACGATAGTTTAGAAAGTTATTTCAAATACCTTTGCTTTTAGTGAATCATTAAATGTTTAGCAGCCTTAAATTCTAATTTTCAACTCAGTCAGATACATTGAATCAATTACATTCAATTGATGTTTCAATCAAATACACGTTTCATCAATTATTCATTCAATTACATGTTTTAAAACATTTATTCCACTATTGTTCATAAAAATTTTGCAAAATACAATTTTTATGTTTTTTTAAATCAATTTTTCAAATTTATTTGAAAAAAAATATACAACCTATTACTTAAATATATTATTTAAAATATCTTTGTTTTTGACAAAGGTTTTAAAATTATAGGAAAAGAATTACAACTCACCAAGTATCATAAAATATTTTTATTTTCATTAAAATAGTTTATGCACAAGTTCACACTTTAAATATACATTAAAGAGCAAAATTTATAATAGACAATATGCTGTTAACACTTTTATTTGGCAACCAAGGGATTGATGACCTGGGATGTTAATTGATTTTGGATATAAGGCACTAGTAAATATATTTATTGTATGATTTATATAAATTTTATTTTAACTAAATGATTATTTACTTTAAAAAAAAACTACACATTCAAATATATAAAATAATGCATTTAAGAGGAAATTTAAAAAATTGCTATTTATTTAAGGTAAATTAGCAGTTAATCCATTAAACTACACAATGATAAATTTATTTAATATTTATGATTTTAGTTATTTAATACTTCAGTAAATGGGAATTATGAAAAATTAATGTTAAGAATTAGAAAAAAAAAATTATATATATATATAATGAAATATAACTAAAATATTTTTATAAAGTATAATGTTCTTATGTAAATTAATTTTTTTGTTACAAAAAAAAAAGTAAAATAAATTTGAAACATGTATATTTTGTAAATAAAAGTTTTAACAGAAAAATAAATATACAAATATTTTAAAAACTACACAAAATAAAGAAACAGATCTCTACTGTAATTAATATTAAACCAAATGGTTAT
Organism: Trichonephila inaurata madagascariensis; assembly: GCA_019973955.1. NCBI lineage: Eukaryota > Metazoa > Arthropoda > Arachnida > Araneae > Nephilidae > Trichonephila > Trichonephila inaurata. The sequence continues at coordinate 56,227 of BMAV01023603.1, forward strand.
TTACCAGTCATGAATATAAAATTCAGCACTCTATTTGAAGTAATGCATCTCATGTACTCTAAATTTTTTCCATAGATAATACTTTTAACAGCACTTGGTTGTAAAACAAAAGCTAAATTATCTTGAGATTCCTCAACTAACTGATAATGATTTTATTACATTTATAGCGACCTGAAATATAAGTTATACAAGAGAATAAGAAAATACTATCAATCAATAAAAAGAAAATATTAGACCAAAAACTTAGGAGAAAAAGCGATAAAAACAAAGATAAAACTACTATAGAATAAAAAATTAATAATTATGTTTCATAAATAAATAAATATTATGTCATAATACAATTTCCAAAATAAATGAATATTATAAATTAGTAAATTAAGTTTTTAGAGAATTAGATGTAATTTCTCTCCTTTAAACCTAGCATTTATAACAAAATTTATCACTCAACCCCGAATCTTAACTTCATATATCATGACACATTTTTGTTATATGTTAGCTGCATGGCCCAGGGTTGCATGAACTTTCTCTACTTTAATAAATTTTACCTTCTCATCTCAATATCAGCACTTTCAGGGCAAACAGAAAGGTATCATGGAAGACATTACAGTACAAGAAAATGAACAGATATTCATAAATGTATACCAAAAATCTTGAAGCATTTCTTCATTAATAAATAATTTAAACCAAAAATAATGGGTAAAAAAGGAATTTGACTCGATGTGAGAGCACATCTCCATGCAACCATTTGCCTGTGCATTAAATTTTATATTAAAAGCAGTTTTCAGAGTGAGGGGCGAGGACCCTGTTCCACATGTACAGTACTTTTTAAATAGTTGATTATGTATACACTTATATTGCATTATTAAAGATTTAAAGGACACAGTTTTTAATAGATCGCCTACATTTTTAAACTTTTAAGGGTACAGCACATCATACACTTTAAAAAAGAAATTGATTTTTCAATTTCAGCTTTAAGAAATAGTGGATAGTTTCCAGAATAAAAAAAATGCTAACACTCATATGTGTATTGATAAAATAAGCGTAAAACATGGCAAAATTGATAAAAATGTCTATTTATTTTATTTATTTCTTTTTTTTAAATTTAAAACTACCTTTAAAAAAAAGATTTTCAGTTTTTATTATATTTTTCAAAGATAATATGCAGCTACTTCATTAAAAGACTGGTTAATTATGTTTTGTTCATTATTTTACATATGTCTGTAAAATATTTTTCATATTTAAGAAATATTGGTATAAGAAGTGGTATGTAAATGAAAAAATGTATTTAAAATTATATTATGTTTAGTAAAACAAAGGAAAAAATATTTTTAAATTAAAATTACTTTTGTCACTTTAGAGAATGCTTAAAGTATCATTCTAAGGCATAGAAAATAGGTTGGCAATTAATAATGAAGCATATATTAGATGAACATTGCATTTATTTTTTCAATGGAAGTTATGGTTATTTAAATGAATAAGTCAATAAAAAATTTTCAAAATGAAATGGACAGTTTTTAATGTTTCTATTATATTCTGCATAGTTGGCATTGTTTTGGAAAAATGCAGATATCCTAGTTATTGAGCGGAATGCCATCAGAGCTTTTAAACACCATTCCAACCTCATTTGTTTTTGGAGCATTATATCTCCCTCTGTGCTGATCAGAATCAAGTTTCTCACCACTTATGCACATTGTAATGTTTTCCGACGCCTCATGTTCTTCTTCACGGAGGAGATGCTACTCCAATTCCCACATTTTGTATGCATCTGCAAAAGGGTTGACTCATCTAATGATCTCCACAATGCTTCACATCTCAGTTCCGGATTGCATTCAAAAATTTTATGATGCTTCATTTTTCGACAAGTAGCAAGCTCAGAATCTAAAACATATAACTGAGCAAATTTTTTTTCTCCTGCTTGAACTAGATGTAAATGAGAAGTCCTGTGATAAATTTGGCCATGAATTCTGAAGCAATATGCTCCTCTACCGGCAGGTGGTACAATCTGTGCACCCATTGAAGCAAAGGACAGAGCAATGTTTTACGACCTTATGTTCTTCTTGAAATGCCCTGATAAATCATGGCTACCATCCACCAATCCTTTTATTTCTACAGGATATGTTGAAGCTTCTTCAATTATCTTCCCATTATGGCAGCAATAGGTGTTGTCAATCGTGAACCCAATTTACACTAAAATAACACAAAACTCATAAGAACAGCACAAATTCACCTTTTTATTTCATGAGAATTCTATCAATGGCATTTTTTAACTTGTTACCAAAGATGAGAAACAAAAGTAGATTTATACATTGTGATGTCACAAACAAGTAATTTAATAACATTACAGCGTGACCCTGACAGGTGTAAGTTCCTCTGGCATTCTTTTCTGCCTCAAAATATAAACCTCCGGATTTCAGACAAATATTGCTCATCTCTCCACAGTTGTGTTCTTCAACAACAGGGTAAATAAAAGTTCTTGCTGTATAAAAAGTTTGTATCTGAAGGAAATTTGGTTCTTCAGTGACATTTAGAGGGCATCCTCTTGCATGCTGCACCATGGTTGACAATCGGTGACTTCTTTGTTCTTCCCTTTCCTCCGTTTTTCTCTCCTGGTTACGTTGTGTTTTCTCTAAAATAAGATAATCATACTCAACTGAATCCACAGAAAGTCCTCAATATAAATCTATTGCATTTAATGTGTGATTCTATCTTACATAACCTTTTATTATATAAAAAGAATATTTCTTGAATAAAGAAACTTCTTAATGAGTTTCTTAGATGAGACACAAAATGTTACACTAGTTAATGGAGGAATTTTTTAAAAAATTAAAATTAAAAGTCTAAAATTAATAATAAACTATTTAGAAAACTAAAGAACATGATTATCCTCCAAAGAAACTATAAATAGGGTAAAAATTGCAGCACTGTAGTAATTTCTCACCCCAACCATAAGGTTTTAGGCTTATTTGTTTTGTATAAAACGTATAAGTTTAGAGTATAAATATATTTCTCTATTTCAGATTTACCCATTTTAAACAAAACTATGATTTATAACATTGTAAATATGAACAGAACTGTGCATATAGTTTTTAACTGTATACATAATTCTGAAATATAATAAAAAAGTAGGGTAAAACATGTTTCATTGTAACCTAAAACAGCATATTCAAATTATTTAATTACACAAATGCACATTTTAAGAGAAATTCATCATACTTTATATAATGTTTAATTCTTAACATGTTCTATATTCTCTATTTTATCTTCTAATGATTAATGTACTAAGCTCACAAAAAGACTTGGCAATATGTTTGATTAAATACAAGGCATTTTAAATTCATTTCTACAGCGTTGTACTAATTCAATAAAAGTATGTGAGTTATGAGTTTTTAACCAATAAGCAAAGTAATGAGATCCATTTCTTTTTCTCATTTCCTGAGGACCAAAAAATTATCTTTTATTGTATAATAAATATTTACAAGTATTTTTTCAATAAATCCCGTTTACGAGGGATATTTAACACACACATCTACAAAATTCCATTAGTCATTAAAAACATTACTCTTTAAAAAGTTTCTTTGCTATAATCTTTATTTTTACTTGTTAATTGAAAAAGTTCCTTAGAAATACACTTAATATATTGAAACTAAGTTAGTATTCTGTTTTACAATTAGTTCTGCTTTACAATTTTTAAAGATAAGTTATTAATCAATTCAACAAAGTTATTTTTCCAGGAACATCTTACAAAAAAGTAGTTTGAAAATTCCATTTAACATTTGTCTTTTAAGCTCCAAGTTTTAGGCAGAAAATACTTTTACGAATCAATCATTTTGTAACGTTATTTTGAATTTTCAAAATTGAACTGAATTTTAAAAAATACAGTTTCTTTCTTTATTCATGGGCTAGAATACATATTAAAGCATATGATGTAAAGAGGGGTATTAATTTTGTGCATTCTTTTTGTGAACATCTATCAAACTTATATTTTCTTTTAACAATTTTTTCTATTTGAAAGGTAAAAATAAATAATAGCATGCAATATTTCCTTGTGCAAATAATGAGAACACTATTTGAACAAGGAAGGACTTCCTTATAAACAGGAGTGAAATGAGAATTAGAGTGCCTCCGTAAGCATGCCCTTTTGTGATTCGATCATTTCTGTAACATTTATATAATTACTGATGTTTATGTTGTATTTAGGCCTCAGCTGTGTTTCCTGGACTAGAATAACACATTGGGACTGTACTTCTCTACAAATAACTTAAATTTGTGAATTTTATTTAGAATACTGTTTGCATTCCATGAACACAAAACTCAGGCCAATCATTATTCGACTATTCATGATCATTATCTAGAATAGCCTCTACTGAGGCGTATAGCTCGCATTTTTTAGTTTGTTTGTTTTTGATGGATTTAGCTTAAGGGGGAGTAGAATTAAAGTTCATGTTATTAATTTGTACAGTTAAAGCTGTCAAAGCACTAATAATTCCTTGTAAGGATTAGGTAATAAAGTTCACATTAGGATTTTGGTTTTGATTCAAGTTTACAGTAGTTTGAGAGGGAATGACGATTGATTGGCCTGAGGTTGTGAGGTAACGGCAGAAATCACACTACTTCGTTTTGCCATCTGTTGATTATTTTTAGAGTTAGAATTAGTGGCGTTTTGATTTTTAGTTGCATTAGCAAAAGACACATTAGGTCTAACAAGACTATTAATGGTGTTGCAGTTGTTTTTATTTGTTGATCCTTTTTTAGGTTTAGGGAAAAGCGGGCATTTGCCATAGTTTGCCATGTGTCCAACAACCTGATAGTTTATGCAGTACATTTCTTCGGCTTGTTTTTTTGCACATTCATGAGTTTGATGTACTTCACCGCATTTAAGGTACCTAGGTTTTAAGTGGCAGTTTTCTGCTGTATGATTAAATTTGTTGCATGAGAAGCATTGGGTTACCCCTTTGCTCTTATAGCCTTCAACCTGGACAATTAAGAAACAATTTATTTAAATCAAAAATTTTAGAATTGTGGATGTTGTGGGGTAAAGTAATTAAGAAAACTGGTAGGGGTTGATTTGTAATATGGCTGATTATAATTGGGATATCTTATCTACGGTGAAGCCGCAAGTTTTATTAAGTCATTTTTAATTTCATCAGTTTTAGTGTTGCAGGGTAGTCCTTTAATAACTACCTTAATTGGGCGTTTTTCCTTGGGTGTGATGACATAAAATTCGTATTTTAAGTCTTCTAAGAGGTGTATGAGTTGTCTGTGTAATTCGTTTGTGTTAGTGTAAAGTTTCAAGTACTCACCAGTGAGTTTACCACGTGTTGACGGGAGTTTGTCTGTGATGATTTTCATTTGCTGTTTGTATGTGTCAGTTACTTTTAACATAATTGGTGGTGGAACATAGTTAGGATTAGATGTACTTAGACTGTTTTGGTTAGGTGTGGGAGCATTTAAGGTATTTTCATTAGGTAGAGGTGTACTTACAGTGTTTTGGATAGTAGTACTAGCCAAGTTAGTAGTGAGATTTTCTGCAGTTTCCCGAGATAAAACATTAAATCTATTTGCAAGCTCGATTTGAAAATTTGGTTAATTATCATTAAATTTACTAATTTTGCTAGAAGGAGGTGCAGTAAAACCTTCAGATTTTTCTATATGTTTAGTTGGGAGAGATTTTTCAGTTTCCATATTAATATCATTTTTTCGGTTATTTTCAGTACCTAAAATCATTATGGATGTAGAGCTACAGGGGTAATCATGATGAGGGCAGCCATTAATGTTACAAGGGGAGAGAGAGCTGAACTCACTTACCGCTTGATGATGCAGATCTGTAAACTCGTAAAGGCTGTTAAGAAGTCCTTCACATATGGATTGTACGGGTCATAAATTCCAGAGGCTTTCAGTGCATCAATGGTGAACTTTTACCCTTTAACAAATGTTGAATACTGATCCACTTTGGCAAGTTGCTGCAGTCGTGAACAGATCTGGGTCGGCGTGGGTGTGCTAGGCCTAGTAGGCGTCCATGGTTCCATGTCCAGAAGGTTGTCATGGTTGTCATGAGACATAGCCATCCTGCGATAGCCATGTCTTCCGTGATCAGCGTAAACTAGAGGTGTGGGATTATCTGAAAGATGAGACATTTACGATTCTTAACACAACTTTTATTAAGAATAACTTAAATTACTTAATTCTAAATAACAACTTTCTTAAAGTGAGAATAAGCCAACAATTAAACTTTAAATTCAAGTCAGATCGCACAACTAGATCACTTATATTAATTATATTTATTTAACTGTCTAATATAACTTCCTATACAAAATATTACCTTTTATAGAGTCACCTTCCTTCCTAGGTTGAAGAAATTCCTATTATGTTAATTGTAAGAGAGAAGACTCAGGCTTTCTTAATCCTTCTTATTATAATTAATGATGATGAGCGTATCCTTCTCCAGAGCTATAGGACGTCTAACATTTATTTCGAACAATTCCACACTAAGTTATCTCTAGGCTTGCCGTCTTATCTCACCAAACCTTCTATCCTTTTAAAGTATATCCCATTTGCATACTAGTTCTGCTTCTCTTTTTGGTATTGGGTTGGAAAAGTTTTGCCATTAATCGCGTGGCCGTCAAAGAACTTAGGAGTTATGTTAGAAGAAGAACGCGAGAGACGTCACAGTCAGTATCCATATCCTAAGTCGAAAAAGAGGTGAAATCCTAGAATATAAATGGTGAAAGAACAAACAAATGGGTGTTGCCCTATCCTGTCAGCTCTGAAAAGAGCTATAGAGATGACTAGCTATTGCTCCCAAATGATTGCTATGTATTCCGAAGTTCGTAGATAAGTCAAAAAGTATGGAGCGTATAGACTCCTCTCATGTGATTTGGAGTGTGCTCTGCTTTTATAGTAGAGAAGGAGGAAGTGGCTTCTCATTGGTCCATTCTATTGGAGCACTGATCAACCATGACCAGAGGAACTTACATGGAATGGCTAGAAAGCTGCAGCGTTCTAACCTCAAATGATAAATATTATTTTGAGGTGTTTAATTATGCTTATGTACAATGGTTTCCAACCTTCACGGCTTGAGGGACCAAAAAAAAAAAAATAGGAGAATGATTGCTGACCAGCAATTCTGGAGCTCAACACAGTATCTATGGGTTGGGTGCCCTGCAGAGGGGACAGGTATCACTCATGTCCAGGTGTTGCAAAAGACAACGCATGTGAAATACATGGCCACAATGCGTCTTTTCTGGCCAGCATTGGACTCAAACAGATGGGACATGAGTCTGGCACTAGAAAAATGGTATCAGGCTATTTCTTCCCATAGCACTCATCCAACAGCGCTTAAGTCAATTGAGTCCAGTTGGTCAGATTTCGGGGACCATATCGTTTCCAAGCCTTATACGCCAAACAGTACAATTTGGATTTGGCATGCAGAGTCCACAGAGCTTGAATAAATGAATCTTTTCCTTTGGCAGCCTCCTGCTCCACTCCTCACTATACAAGTCAGCTGGTTCAAAACAAGAAAAGGGTGTGTAGCAAGGAACGTTCAAGGGCTCATGATCACGTAGCAATTTCATCAGAAGGTCCGCAATATGCACTTTAGTTTCGGTTCCTAGTACAATGACCTGGGGTGGTATCGAGTCCTTTGCAATGATTCGGAAATGCATCATAAAAGTGATACAAGCAGAAAGATCTGCTATCCCTTACCAGAAAAAAGTCAATTTGTTGATACAAATAAATATTCATCATAAAATGTCAAGATGTAGCCAGAAAGTTTTTTTTACAAAATATTTCCAGTGTATCATGAGTTTCAAAGCTCGAACATTTACTTCCTTCAAAATTTTGCACACGTAGGCTGATTTTCAAATGTTTTTTTTTTCTTTCATTGGTTTAAGCATTGGGGTATATCACTACAGTTTAACAAATTAGTGTTTATATAAGATAGATTTGATTATTCAGCATTCAAATCTAGAACCTAGTGAAATACAGATTGGGTGAGATTTCTTTCAGTGAAGGCAGAAATTTTTCAGTAATCGACAATTTCATGACACTAAAGCTGATATTCTACAACTATTATGAACTACAAGATTAATGTTACATTCCAAAACATAATAATAGGATTAATTTAGATTCTGAAAAATTTTGATTTATCACACATTAATAACTGATAAAGAGTTTGTAGACTAAAGAAATTCATACTTTCATATAAAAAGGGGAACATTGTAATTAACTTAATGAAAATAATAAAAATCAAAAATGCAGAATTTGTAATTAAATCTGAAAATTCATTCATGACGAAATTCTATTTTCCACTTCTTTCATAAGTGAAACTAAAGCTTGTATAAAGTTTTAAAATGCATTTAACTTACATGCAATGAATTTTAAATTTTAATACTGTTTTAATGGTGAGAAAAATATTCTAAAATAATTACATCTATTTCTCTCTTAATGAAAACAAACAGCATATTGTTTGTATTGATACAAATTCATTGCTCAAATGTATATTTTTTTCATGACAAACAATGCTCTTGTTTAACACACAGTTTTGGGTTTTTAATATACTTGACTGTCAAACTAAATGAATTAAAAAGTGAAAACCAATTGATAAATACAGTACTGAAAATCGAAACAGTTTTTAAAATGAAATAAACTATAGCAACATTAAATTAAAGCAGCAACTTAATGAATTTTAATACATTTCCTAAATATTGTTCTGTGAACTATGGAAAGTATACAGCCTTTTTTTTTAAATTTATTTAATACTTGGATTTAAGAATAAGTTTCATGATTTCTGGAGAAATCTATCTTATGGTATGTTTGTAACTACATTTTGAGTTGCATAAACATATCTGTCAGTTGGATTCCCATGGTGTGTAGTGATACCGGTCAGTAGAAAGGTTGAAGGCAGTGTTCTATTTTCCTCAAGGGTTAACAGGTTGCATCTTTTTTTTTATTTGGTTCCCTTTTCAGAGCAAGAGGTGTTTTTTCCCCATTCTTTTGGTATAGTTTTTTGGTAATTTTCCAATTTCTATTTTTCTCTGGTTTTTTTATTTGAAAAAGGATTCAAGCAGAGTCATTCTAGATTTATCATCTCCGATGTTGAGGAACAACCCTTAGTCACCAATAGTTTAACAATGGAATCATGGTTTTCCAAATTCTTTAGATCTTCTGTGAGGGATGCAGAAATTATTTTATGAGCAGGACAAAGAATTATATCCAAAATCAATATATTAATAGAAAATAGTCAAGGATCCTCTCAGATTCCAAAGTCCAACCCACAGCTTTTACATGTAGAAATAAAGAAAAAAATTGCTCGTCATGAGAATATAAAAAGTATGTATTTTACTCGTAATGGAAAGATAAGATTCTCTACGCTAGACCCTGTATGTGAAGCACAAATTCTATCTCTTGAGAAAATTTTAAATGTGTCAGTTAAGACGAATATTCTTTGGGAGGGAATCGCGTCTAGATTCCTAATTTATGAAATTCTACTTAATATATCTCTGAAAGAAATAGCAAAGGAACTGCAAGAAACCAATGATTTTGAAATAATAGAGATGAGAAGATTTATTAAAACTGGTACTTAGCAACAATTCTCACCAATATTAATTACAATACTTGGGACAAAACTTTACCGGAAACTGTAAAATTGTGGTTCATCAATCATCGAATTCAAAGTTTCATACATAAACCCAGACAATGTACAATCTGTTTTAGTTTTGTACATTCTGCTAGATTTTCCCCCAAAATTGCAATATGTATTAACTGTGGTGTTTCGCATTCTGGACAATGTTCTAGTAACTCAAGATGCATAAATTGCAAAGGTGATCACCCTGCTAACTCACTAAATTGCTCCAAATATATAAAAGAAAAAAAGATATTGGAATTAAAATGTGAGCAACATCTTACATTGGGAGAAGCATGAGAAAGATTCTGTGACAATAAAAGGGCATCTTATTCTGCAGTAATCCAGACTAATGCAGTTAATCTAGATATGCAAGCCTATCTGGAAAAAAAACTTGAAAACATGCTGACATCTTTTCAAGCAGTATTAGAAAAGCAAACCTCTTTCATTATGGAAACTTTTCAAAAAAACAATTGAGTCTGTACTTTCTTATCTTAGCAAGGTTTTTGAAATGGGGAAATCGAGTCATTCCCCATTGCAGAAGAAAAAGGTTGTAGGTAACAAATCCTCAATCCATAAAACCTGTGCATCTAGTGAAAGTGACACATCCAATAACATAGACATGGGATAATTATGGCATTATGATGATTTTGTAAATACATTCCTTTTTTTTTCCAAGTTTTTGTTTTGTGGACTAATTATTGTCTTCTATTTTGTCTTCATTAGTTTCTTTTTCTTTCCTCAAAGGGAAGATAGTTTTTTTTTTCTAGTTATTTTTTTTCTTAAGTATTTATGAATATTACTCAATGGAATTGTAAAGACCTCAAAAATAAAGTCATATGGTTAAATATCCCTCCCTTTTCTGAAGCTGATATCTGGATTTTTCAAGAAACCTTTTTATCAAATAATGATAATATAAATTTTCCAAATAAAACCATTCTTAGAAAAGACAGAGAAAACAGATCAGGTGGTGGTTTAGTAATAGTAGTTCCTTGAAATATTTCTGCACAACAGATTCAACAAATCAGAAAATTAGAAATCCTCGCAATTAAAATTGATGTTCGAAATATTTCCATTTTATATTGTAAATATTTACGCTCCACTGGGATTTAATATTATGCTGATTAAATCTTTTCTTGAATCCCTAATGGCTCCGATGTTCTTTTTTGGTGATTTTAACCTTCCTCACCCGATGTGGGGTTTGTATTATAATTCAAGGTACAGTAACGACTTTGTTGAATGGATTACTGATTCTAATTTGGTTCTTCTTAAGACGACTGTTCCCACATATAGAAGTTCAGCATCATTGATAGATCTCACAGTTTATTCTTCAAGCATGTCTGGATACTGCAAAAGTTATTTTTAAATTGCTCTTTTGACAGTGATCATAGTCCAATTATTACAGAGCTTTCTTTCCTCACTTCAAATAATGAATTTTTTAAAAAGTGAACAGGCAAGCAGTTATGAACCAAACACATTTTAGTTTACATAATCCAGAAGTTAATTCTGAAAATCTTACCAATATGATACCTCAAGTCAATACTAATATTAAAGTTAAAGTTTTGAACAGATCCTTTCCACCATGGTGGAATAGTACCTATTATAAATTCGATAAGCTTAAAAAAATATTTAGGAAGAGAGCCACTAGAGAAATTTTACCTGAATTATGGATCAGATATAAATAATATGCAGGCAAACTTAGATTCTACATTAAAAATGCCAAAAGAATGTACTGGGACAAGATATGCAATGTTTCTAATCCCAAGATGTTTTTTAATATTCTGAAAAAATTTTCCACAATTACTGACACCGATCAAAAACTTAATATGCTTCAGCTTAATAATAGGTTTATCATTCATCCTCAATTGCAAGCAGATACATTTGCAGATTACTTTGCATCTAAAAATCCCTATCATGAACCATTTCCTTTGGATTTTCTCTACGACAAAGATAACCTTCTTAATAAACCATTCCATATTTTTGAATTGCATAGTGCAATAAAAAGTTCAAAAAACACAGCTCCTGGGGCTGATCATGTTACGACAATTTTCTTTAAAAATCTTGATCAGGGTCAACGTGATGCAATTTTAAGGTATTTTCAAAAATTATTTGATAATAATTTTTGGAAGCATGCAATCATTTTCCCAATTCCAAAACCGTGTAAAGATGAAACTAAGGCATCTTCCTACAGACCAATAGCTCTGACTTCTGTATTTTTAAAAACTTTTGAGAGAATTTTGGCTAATCAGATTTCTTACTTTTTAACTAAAGAAAGAAAACTTCATCCCCAACATTATGGTTTCATTCCTTTCAAAGATAGCAGAAGTGTTACTAATCTTGTACATAAGGCAATAATGAATCCAAAATTATAGAAATTTTTTTGTAGGAATAAGTTTAGACATTAAAAGTGCATACAACTCTGTTCATGTGGATGGATAGTCACATTTATAAATGTTTACAAACTGGTATAGCAGGAAGCATAGCAAATTGGATGCATAAATTTCTCACATCTCAATCATTCCAAATTAAATGGAGGGGTTATTTTTCTTCCAAAATGCTTGTTCCGCAGGGCCTAGCCCAAGGCAGTGTCCTATCTTCTATTTTGTATACTATTATAGAGAGTGACAACGACCAGATTGAATTAAGTATGCATTTATTTAGGGGAATTATCTACAAGGGAGGGCTAAAATTTAGTAAAAAGTTATTGGGTGGTTGGATTCCACCAGGCGTCTCGTCGCTGCGCCTTCTGTCTCGTCCCATCTCTGCGTCGTCTCTCTCTGTCTTCCCGCGCAATCGTCCTATTCGTCTGTCGTCTCTTTATTCTCGAACCGCCTTGTCAGCTAGGTGGCGCTCTCTTGACCTTACATCATTAAGGGAATATAGGAAGGATATGATAACATGCACATCCATTCCTACACTATTTATATGCATATTTTTGATATCTTAGAGTCGAAAATTGAATGCCTGGTTTATGCTAACGGCATTTTTATATTTTGCTCTCATAAATCCCTTGAAGTTATTTGCAAAAAAATACAAAATACTATAGAAAGAATTTCCCAATGGTGTAAATATTGGAAACTGAATTTAAGCCCAGAGAAATGTACAATAGCTGAATTATCAAATAAAAGAAATTATACTCTTCCTAATATTATGTTGGCTGGATTTCCCCTACAATGGCAAACTTCTATTAAATATTTAGGAGTTTATTTTTCTAAACATTGTCAAAATATTTATATTAAAAATCAACTAAGCAGTAAAGCCTTGAAAAGGATCAATGCACTGATTGTATGGCATGTAAACATTATGGGCCGAAATCAGGAGATCTCATTAATTTAGTCAATAGTATATGCAGTGTTTTTTAATACATTTGTCACATAATAAATAAATGGTCTGAAAATCAATTAACACCTTTCAATGTTATCCAAACTAAAGCCCTCCGAATAGCATTAGGTCTCTCTCAATGGACCCCAAATATTGTGCTGCTGAAGTTGGCTGGCCAAGAAATTTTATCAGATAAAAGATTGGCAAACAAGTTTTTTATTACTCAAATCTCTAAAAGTGATATTTCTTCTTTTTATTACAATAGCCCCGAGACAATGAATCTTAATGTTTTGGAAGAAGATAAAAATCATTAGTTTATACTGCATGATTTAAATATTGATGGTGATCAAATTATTTCATTTCCCAGATTAATTACCTTTTCAGACCTTCCTTTTAAAATTTATATTAATAGGTTTAAATTCCAAGATAAAAATCTACCGATTCCTGCAATAAGCAGTTTTTTTTGATGAAACAGTTGAACATGAATTTCAAAAGTTTTTCATTATAGCTACTGATGCTTCAAAAAATTACTACATTACTTCAATAGCAGATATATAAAAAAAAATCTTCATTTGCTTACAGAATCAGCCACTATAACTTCGATTTTACTGCAGAAGCTTTAGTAATTTGTCAAACATTAGATGATCTGGTGGAATTTAATGTAAATTTACTTATTTTGTCGGATAGCTTTTCTGTTCTTTCTGCACTTCAAAATTACTCTACCAAATCCCATAAGGTAATTCATAGACTTCCTAACAAAATTTACATGCTACCTAACTATATTAACCAGTTGATTCTGCTTTGGATTCTGGGGCATTCGAAAATTGTTTGGAATGAGCAGGCGGATAATCTCGCAAGATCGGTCAAGGAGTCCAATGTTTACATTGACTGGATTGCTCCAGAAGACATTCATAAAAATACATATCTAAATAGAATTCAAAAAATCAATGAAATATTTTACTCAAGCAAATATTTTGAATAATTGGAAAATATTCCAACCATTGATATCATTTCAAAGTGGACAGAGAATCGAAGAGAAGAAATCTTAAGCACTCGAATCTTCAGTTAAATGATTATCATTCCAGGCCTTCTACATAAATTTAATTTACAGAATAATGCAATGTTTATTACATGTAATTGTATAAATGATTTGGACCACACCACATAAAACTGTAGCAGATATACAAGACATCGTAATAATCTCTGGCTTATTCTTCATATTGATCCACATTCCACTATCACATTTAGAGATGTTTTGGAAAGAGCAATGAACAACAAATCAACTTTCAGAGCCTTTTTAAAGGGAATGAAATTTTTTAGTATCTACTAATCTATTGGACTTTTTCTTAACGGTTTTTTTTTTTTTTTTTAGGGATCATAGCCTGTGTTGCTCTATATCCCCTTCAACCTTTTAATCAATATCTGCCAGTTTTGAAGTGAAATGCATAAAGTTACAATCTGACATTCGACTTAAATAGAAAAATTTAAACATATCATTACTGTACCTCTAACAGATATAGTTGCTTCACAATGATTGTTTATATCTGACAGTGCTATTTTAAAGAACTTTAATTTATGATAAGTAATTTTCAAAGATGAGACACATGAAGTGACACACAAACAAAATTAACAACTTGGAGAAGTCACTAAAAAATGCAGCTACATTAATCCAAACAATAATCAGAGCATTAGTGTCTCAAAAGCAAAGTCAAACATCTCATTAATTTCATACTTTTTTAATGTATCCCTTGGAAGCTACCACTTTCCAAGAGTTAATATAAATGTTATAGTAACAGTATTTTAGATACTAAGAGACAATATTTTAGTTATTACTATACAGAAATGTTTTTAAAAAATACTCATGCAAAGAATTGTTATAACAAAAAGACTTTTAAATTTACAATATGCAGACTTAAGAAAAAATACATTCCTACAAATTTTTTGCCATTAAAAAATTCGAATTAAATGTTTTTAATTTTAAAATGTTACTGAAATGACCTATATTTTAAAAGTTAATAAAAGTGATAATTCTAATTTTGACTATGCACCATATAAAATTTGGAGAAAAATTTTTAAATAAAAATATTTTTCATACACATTACAGAATTACAGTTAATGTAGACATTGCAGATAAAATGTAAAGTTTATATTCTGTTTCCAGATTTGGTCACAGATGGCATTAAACATGAGAAATATTGCCCCTAAAAATTGCTTGATATTTTTTAAATCTAGTACTGAGTAAGAAACGCTTTTCCATGTTTTTTCAATAGTCAGTTTACATTTAGTTCAATAACATTTGTGAATATAGCAGAATTCTAATCTTAATAAAATATCAAGCAAAAGTATGATTAAGAAAAAAACATTTATTGCAGCAAATGTTTTATTTGCTGAGAACATATTCATAATAAATTTTGTAAAACATAAAATATCTAAGTCTGATTTGATATACTTTGAATGAGTATATAAATTACATTTATAATTGAATTATTAATGATAAACTTTCCATAATGACTTGTATGCTTTTCATGTATTACCTTTTATCTGAAATTGTTCTTCCCCCTCTCCATTTTTTGAAAAAACAAAGTTAATTCTTAAGCTTTAAAATCAATTTCAATGTTTAGTTGATTGTTGACATATCAGTATGTCTTTTACAATCAAAAGTTAGTATTTATTTAATTAAATGTTTTAAAATAAATATAATTCTGCAAATTAATTTTTTTTAATTGAAATTAATAATTACAATTACATTTTGAATTTCAGTCATATCAATACACAAATAGCCAGTAAAGTGTTCAAAGGAATTTTTCAGAATAAGTATATTCTATAATGAAATGAGCTTCTTACTTTAATGCCTTTTGTTTCTCTCATAAGCTTCTTTGTGATGTCCAGTACAACTGATAGATGTTTCAAGTGAGCCCTAAAATGATGGTTACATTAAATAATTTTAAAAATGAGTAAAAAGGAGTTTATTAATGTCACACTATAAAGAAACATAAAGGCTATTAGCGATGGACCTTGAAATTTTGCAACATGCTAAATTTATTCCTAAGCACATAAGGCAAGCATAATGGACATGCGTACTATGACAAACAAAGTTTTTCTTTTTAAATATGTATTCTGTCTAGATCTATAAACATTCCATATTGAAGTCTACTTTTTATTCAAAATCATTATTGTAATAATAAAAAATTTCATTTTGTGTATGTGAATGTCGGTTTCTTCAAAAAACATTTTTGCTCATCAGGAAAGCTTGTCTTTTTAGCTTATAAAACATATAAATACAAGGTCTGTTTGAAAAGTATACAACCTCTGAACAGAAAAAAATATCTCAGTTACATTGTAGGATTAGGATCCTAATCAAATTCAAAGACCCCTTGCACCTTCACACACTCTCTTAGCACAGCATTCCTTCCACTGCCAAAAACATACCTGGAAGCCTTCTTTTGGAATGGTCTTCAACTCTGCCACTGTGTTCTGTTTAATTTCATCTCTATGCTGAAAGCAGGATCCTTTCAATGGCATTTTCATTTCTGGGAACAGCTAGAAGTTGCTATAAACCAGGTTCAGCACTGATAGTGTCTAGTAGGTTGCATGCAACTACAAGGCAGAGTTTTTCTGTTTCCCCGACAGAAGCTCAAGAACAAATTTCACAGATGCTTTTCCCATGATCACACAAAATTGCATGAGGAGAACTTGTACTGATCTCAACTTATTCAGCAGTCTTTCATACGGTTTAAACGAAGATATTTCATTAGCAGATTTTCCATGTTTTCAACAGCAACTGCTTTTCGAGAGGTTTGTGGCCTCTCAGAATATTGATCAATCTCTATTGATATACCCACATGGCCACTTTTGAATCAATTAAACTCCTCCTTAATTTGTGTCAGTCTTATAGCATCAGCTCCAAATACTTGCCAAATCTTATGAATTGCTTCACTTAGAAAATCACCAAACTTTGACAAAAAATATGATGCAGTACCTTCGCTCAAGTCATTTAATCATCTTTAAAGAAATAGAAATCCAATGAACGTATGTAATAGAACCTCACCCTACAGCCTGCAGAAAGAATTTGATACACTGGGACAAAGAAAAAAATTAAAGCATGTGCATTAAGCTGCCAACTCCCATTGTACACAGTGGTGCCATTTTAGAATCTCACCTGTGCATGGGAAAATAGAGTTGGATACTTTTTAAACAAACCTTGTATATTTCAGTGATTATATTATAAATGGTAAACATATAGATGAATGTAAAGCACCATAAACATTATTTTAGATCCAAAAGGGATCACAGCATTCCTATATGTAGAATGAATTTTTCAATTTATTCAACTGAATTTTAAATTTAGTTTTCTTTTTAATTATTGACATTTAGAATTTATGTTAAGTGAAATTTAAATATATATATATAGCATTCAGCTTTTAAAATATCCTTTTCAAGGTTTAATTTCTATTTATGGAAAAAGAACACCAAAATAAAGATTGAAAATAATGCATCCACTAAATATTAACAGATTATAAATATTGTACTAAAAAAGCAAATTGATGATTAACATTGTAATGTGCAACAGATTTCACATCAGCAATTAAAAAAAATGTAATGCTACAAACAAATTTCAATCTTTTATAATCAACTAAATTACATTCCCAATAAATGATCCTTAAGCAATAGCATGGCAAAGACTATAAATTAGATAAGTACTGAGCTTATGGAACTCTAATTGAGAAAACCATTAATTTCTCATATTTTGAATTAAGTTTATATCAATATATTTCATATGTAACTTATTATCTTTATTCAAGCAAATATTTTTTTTAAAAAAATGAATAATATTTAAAGAATTAATAATTAAAGAATTTTTAAAAATGGATTTTCCTAAAGATTCTATTGTAACTCACATATAACTTTTTTGTGTACATTCAGTCTTTTCTCACAAGTTTATTACTTTCCAGATTCCATACATTAAAACATTCAGATTGTAACATAAAAACAGTTAACACAAAAAAAAAGTTTTAGCATGTATGAAAATAGTGAATTTTACTGATATTTTTCTTGGTTCAAAAAAGAACTTTTAAAGTAGATTTATGACATTTTTCTCAGCATATCTTTAATGTGCCTTTTTATAAATGAAAATTGCTATTTACATGCAAATTTTAGTGCTTTTTTTTATCCATATTAACTGAAAAAAGTGAGAATAGGTTGGTTGGTAAAGTAACAGGCTGAAACCAATTCTTTCAAGAACTGTTATATACACTGGGGTAGCTAGCTCTGAGGGGGCCCTGTATCAAAATTCCTTCAGGGCCCTTTTTTAGATATGACAGCCCTATTAGAGAGCCTGTAGTTACACATGTTGGGGCCTCTATAGCTTGGGGGCCCTCTATCATTGATATGGTGGTAGCTACGCCCCTGGTTATATATAAGGATTGGTGCACAATAAATCTATCCGTGATCAAAGTCCTCCTGCATGATATCAGAGAGTGGTGTGTCAGCTACGATGTGGCCCTATTATCAGACAATAGTTCAAAATTGAGATGCATATTGGGTATAGTTTTTAATCAAATAGATATATGCAGCCAGAAATGTTCACATTGCAAATAAGTAAAAATTTGTCCAATTTGAACAGTACAAAATAACCATATCAAATGAAAATATTCCTTTTTTTAACACTTTCTCCATTATGAATATAAAAAATAATGGTACTTATGTATTATTGCATCCTATTGGCAACATTACATGAAACAAAGCACATGATTGCAATTCAGTGCATATGACACATGTGAAATATAAGTTGCAAACTTGTTAAGTTATCTTAAACGTTGGCATTGTTGAAGTAATATGTAATTACCAAATTAATTTGAAAATACACTTATCTACAATAAAGCTACCATGTATGACAGAAAATATTCTAAGAAAGTATTTTAAAAACAATTATATTCACTAATCCTGTACAAGTAATTAAGTTTGGATCCTAGCAGCACCCACACCTTTAGTATGAATTATTTTGGTTAGCAAGAATTGCACCATCTTGGTAACCCTACTTTGACACACTAGATATGGTAAACCTAAATATTTCTGAAATTTTCGTATTTTGCCATTTTGTTGGAGGGCATTTCGAATTTCGCCATTTTGTCGTTGGACATCGAGCTGGAAATATGGCTGTGTGTGTGAATGAATGAGTATCTTAGAATTTCTTACTTTGTTGAATGCGAAAGTTGTTTGTCAGATGAGGGTTTTAAACATTTGGAGGTCAATCATAGCATATGTTTTAAGGATCCTTATACCAGTCCTCACACAAATTCTATTGAAGGTACATGGTTGGCAAATAAACATTTTCTTCGAAACCATGCCAAAGATAAGTTCAACCATTACTTTGCAGAATATATATGGCGGCACTCCCATGGTTACTCACTTAGCAATGAGACCTTCAAAGCTTCAAATCTGCTGTTATGCTGTACCTTCCACTTGGAAAAGATCAGCAGTAAGAAAGTAAGTGCAGTTTTTTAGTTTTTTAAATATATTTGATTAATCTCTGTATCGCTTATGTATATTTTCCTTATCCATCCACCTTGTCTCGCTATAATCACCTGCCACCATTATCAGTTTTGCTTGGTGCCAATCTCGTTCTAGCTTGCCGCTTTTTTTTTATTTGTCGCCAAGGGTGTGGGCTCTCCTAGGATTTTACCGTAATTCAAAATTCATTATTTAAATGAAATAATGATTATACAGCCCTGAATGGAAATCCAAATGAATAATATTTAATAACAAAGAAAAGCAAAGAAGGGATGTAAAACAGAAAAAGTATTTAACATAATACAAAAATCTTTTATTATAATTGTAAATAGCTTTATGCTACAAAACAGAAAACATACTTCAACAAAGGAAAAATGAACAAAATACTTCTATTTAAATGCTATCATATTATTTAAGATTAAACAACATTGTAGAATGACCAATAAGGTATACATCTACATTCATCACACAAATTAATTTATTTCCTTCCTTCATTAGTCCTCCAAAACAGGACAACTACCAATAAATGTTATAGCTATAAAAAATAAATCATTAAAATTACTGAACATCATGTTAGAAAGCTAGTATATTCAATATTCATTTTAATTTAAATAAAAAATTTATCTGAAACATTAATAAAAATATTTTTTATGAATTGAAAAATATTTCATAATTGACTTAAAATATCACACAATTAAGTTAGGAAGTAATAAATTAAAAAAATATATCAGTACTTGAATCAAGAAAGCTAGTTTGCTTTTTACTGATGCAACTATTATCTTCACATTACATATGATAAAATCTGTAAATTTCTTCAAACCCTAAAATGAAAAAAATTTTTTATAAATTTATTTCCTGTTAAATATAATTCAATATTACACAAAACACATATACAGAATTTCAATATATATAATTCATATATCAGTACAAATGATTCACATGAGTAAAATAAATAAATTTTGGATTACTGAAAAAAATGAAGTAATTTTTTTGAAGTTGCATACCATACAAATCACCAGGGCATCTTAAGGCATAGGTTCAACTGAGCCCAGGGCCTCAGCTTCAATAGCACCTCATATCATTAAATAGTTAAATTTTGTAATTTGAAATTTGTAATAATTGGGTACTGTTCTGCACAGACTTGTGGTTATTATGAATCAAATAGATTGCTTGAAAATCGTGAGCAGATAGTAAAAGTTAAAATATAAATCTCCTGCGATCAGGAAAGTTACAAGGAATGAAGCAACTGGACCCAGAACTTGCTAGGTTTTTGACTAGGCCTTAATACAATCATGATCTAAGTCATTTTAATGGCCAAATATCATTCCCAAACCTATTCCCCAAAAAACTGGAGAGTTCAAACTATATTGTAACTAGCAACAGCTGCAAGATCAAATTATTATGTGATGACGGTTGTCTGTGTCTAGACCTAGACCTACAATCATACACCATCATTATGCATTTAGTCGAAAGACGGCAATCAGTTGAGAAAGTTTGAGTGTAATGCACATTTATTTGTTTTATATTACTGTTTGTATGAGTATTTGACATCCTATACTATACTGCCTACTTTTAAGGGTTACAGGTGGGGCTTACTTTTTCATTGGAGGCCAAGGGCTTCAAGAAGTCTTAAAACATCCCTGCAAATCAAAAACTTTTTAACAGACTTCAAATAAGAACTTTCAAAACATGACCAACAAACTTTTAGATTACAATTCTTTCGTATAATTTTGATAACACGATAAATTAAACTAAAATATCACACTTGGAGGTAGTTACATATGTATATTAGCATGTTAGGATGCTGAAAGATAGAAATTTTGTTGGGGCTATATATTTTGTTGGCAAGATCTCATGTAGTGTGAGCAAAAATAGTTAAATTATTGTTCATTTTAGACAGTTTCAGAATACAATCTCTAAAAGTACCTGCCTGAGTGCATTTGTGTTCAACTACATAACATTTTAAGAAAAAAAATTTTAAACATCTAAATACATACTGAGGTTTTTATTTGAGAGTAAGAGATTACTACACAGTATGTTGTGTAAAGGCTCAGGAGTATATAGACAATCTGTACTCCAACTAAATGTTTACAAATAACAATAAAGGAAACAATTTATAAAGATATTTGTATGAAGAATTTCACCTCCTTCTTTTTTCTAATGAACAGGCAAGAAACCTGATTCAAGACATTTTTCTTCACACAGAACTCTTTATTAATTATTTGCATGTGTGTGAGGGTTTTTTTCTCGTATTGAGGTAGTAGTACTAACGTAAAATGAATTCCTTATTTAAAAATATTGAAATAAATAGTTCATCATATGATAATGATTACAGAAAAATAAAGGAAAATAAATTATTCTGAAAAAAAAGTAAAATAAGTTCATCTACATAAGTCTAAAAAATTGCCATACATATTTTTAAAAAATTTATATTAAAACTATACCAAAATTTATTTAGAAATTCAAAATTGAACTTCACAAGATTGAATTTTTATTAATGTGAAGAATGAGACAAAATTAAATTACTTTAAATGAGATTTTTTGCAGAAGTTATTTCTTGTCAGATAGTTCGTATATAATGTGAATATCAAGAACCTTAAAAAATAAATACAGAAAAAATTCGTAAGACTTACAAATCGCAAAAAAAAATTACAAATCCAAACAGGTATTTGGAACAAAAACAGAGCGAATAAATCTCTTTAACGTTGCACCTTTTTTGATTGATCAGTAGAAGAAATAGAAACTATAAACCAATGGTGTTCCTTGCTTTTTCAATTTTTTAAAATACTGACCATCCGGAAACTAGACGTCACTGGGAAACAGAAGCAACGTTTTTCCTTTAAACACTTGTTACCTAACAAAACTTTGTTCAGTTACAGTTACAGCTATTAATTTTTTTTTGTGGGATATGCAGCGACAAAGATTATTATTCCACAACTTTGTTCAAAAGTTCTTTCGAATTGATATTCCATGGAATGATTGATTGTACTGAATAAAGAGCAGAGAAGGATATTATCCCCTTAAAGTATTAATCTTCGGTAAAAAAAAATCAAAGAGTTAGTTTATTTGAACGAATTTTCAGAATAAATTTTTGCAAGAGATTGTGCAATAGGGTCGATTTTAAGAATATATCGAAGAATATTTCTATAACATATATATCTACTGCAGCTTAACAAGGTATGATTCAAATCGCTTTAGACAGTTGCATGTGTTAGTCTGGAAAATTAAATTTGTGTGAAAGTCTTGGAGTGATGATCATTTTACTGAAGATTTGAGTACACAGCATTTCTTCACTAGTTATTTGTCCACTTAGATATGATACTTGGAATACCTCCTAATTTTTTAAAATATGTGGTGAAATAAAAATTATCATTTATTTTTCCATTTCTCTTTTAATACAAGTTATTATGGATGTCTTTTGAAGTAAACCAGTCAATGTATACATTAAACTCTTTAACTGGCCTCGAAAGATAATCCGCCTGTTTATTCTAAAGTATTTTTTAAATGTCCGGAAGAGAAATTAGATTCGATTGGTTGTCAGTAACGGTATTTCATATAAATGTTACTAGATAATTTGTGAATTACATTATATGTGATTTAATTGCTAAATTTGAAGAGCAGAGTAACGAGAAACTATCGGATAAAAGTAGCAGAATTTTGTTTGATCTAGACAGATTATCCTTTGCAAATAGTAATAGCTTCTGCAGTGCAAACAGAATTAATGTATATTATTCTATAAGCAAAAGAAGGCATTTCCGTAGTATCTGCAATAGATGTAATGTGTTTATTTTTTAAAGAATCAATAACTGAATGGAACTCAGTGGCGCTACAGCCCATGAGGACCAAGGTCTACTGTGCATATTTCAGTTTACGTGACCTTAGACATTGGGATGCATGAGCAGATGTTTCAGTCAAGAGGTCAGTCTGAAGCAAAAACCCCAGTATTCAGTTTCCAATCAAGCTTGGTACTCATTTATCGATTCAATGGAGGGATGAAAGGCTAAGTCGATCTAGCCCAGCCTACCCTACTGCTCAGCGCTTTAAAGAATCATTATACAAGAGAATAATTCAGAAGCCATTATAAAAAAGAATCCTGGATATATTGTTATTAGTAATTTCATTAAATAAACCGTTCATAATTTGAATCGATATATTTTAATTTTGTAATTTGAAATCATTGATACAAATTTTATATGAGAAAACAGTTGATATTTGTTTACACATTCGACTGCGCATAACACTCATCAGGTCCTCTAAAGGTTAAGTGATGCCAATCTTTATTAAACAATATTTAAAAAAAAAGGGGAAAAAAGGAAAAAATACAGAAAGATATCAATAGCCATAAAGGGTGCGACGTTTCCCCCTGCCCTTTGCCACAGGTATGTTCTACCCTTTCTCAGAAGAAAATAGCTTGATTTCTATAGTTTGTCTATATAATAGTTATTTGGATAGCTAAAATATGTCTCCCACTGCCGTCAAATCCGTAACTTTTTTTTTTAAATCTAAAATTTATTTAAAATTTTCATTTATTTTTTTTCATCTAAAATCTAAATATTTTTCATCGATTTAATTTTAAGAACGAAATTTCACTGGATCTGCATATCCCCTTTAATTTCTCACAATGCTTTAAAATTGAACTGATTTATACTTGCATCTGAAAGAATCTTTGTGTAAAATGTGTAGTTATCAATTTTTATGTTAAGTGCAAAAATTATAAATTTTGTAATTAGAAATACACGTTAATGATAAAAGGTTAAGAAAAAAATGCGAGAAAATTGATTAATGGTTTGTTTATCATAGGAACATCATGTGTGCTATTGATGCTGAACCTCGTAATTTTAACCACTATTGAGTTACGAAAACAATCCCAAAATTGACTCTCCAGCGTCCAAATTTCCACAGCACATCAATGTGAGTAATTCGAGCATTGACAGATTTAACGTGCATTATTCACAATACACAAAGGGGTTTTGTGGCAGAAAACTCAACATAAGCAATGCCAACCAATGAGTTTGAGATAATGACCACTCGGCTATTTCAGCCTATATGCTGACTAAAAGAACCTGAAAATTCATATATATATATACCTGGATAGAGTTTTTCTCCGTAGATATGAATGCCAGGAGATTTCGCAGCCAAGAGTGATTAAGTGGAAGAATTCTCTGATAACTGTTACCAAGGTTAAAATCACGCGTCAGAGCATACAACATAAATCACACAGGGAATTCTTAAGACTTCTTGAAGTCCTGGGGCTGTACGCAAAAACATACCCTGGGCCCCTACACAAAAGAAGGCCCTAGGCCCCTACGCAAACGTAGACCCACCTATAACATGTAAAAGTAGACAGTGCCTAGTTTATATTGTCAAATACTCGTACAAAACCATGAAACAAATGTGTTAGACTTACAATAACACAAATCGGCTCGACTGCCTGCTGAATTTTGAATGAACGAGTAATGATGATATATGGTGTTAGGCCTAGGCCTGTACAGAGCCGACGGTCATTACTTGTAGCTAGTTGACATAACGTCCAAAAATCCTAGTTTTTCTGAGAATACAACCGGAAATAACATTTGACTGTTGAAGTTATTCGAATCATGATCTTATTAAGACTGAATCAAGAACGAGACGAGGAACCTATTGTGAAAGAGGTCCTGAGCCCATGCCTTAAGACGTCCCTGACAACTCATGAATGCAACGTTTTGATGTCCAGTCCCCGATGAACTGGTTGCATGGTGCTTGAGGCAAAGAATATGTCGTCTCTATTTGCAGTTTCGTTTTTCAATCACGCGAACAGAATTGAATGCATTTACCATACTTACATATTTTTTTTCACCAAAGTCTCTGTGATAATCGCACATTTAGAAATTGTGCTGTCTAGATTTGCTTCTTTCAAGCAATAATTCCTACGACAAAATGATAAGCAACTTCATGAAAGAAAACGTCGATCAGTTCGTTCATTTAATTTTACCGATTTCACCAATAATTTAGTACCAAATGATAGATACTTATCCGTAATATACATTCTAGATACTTACCTTTACTTTATCCCAGATACTTATCTTTACTTCATCCCAGATACTTACCAATAAAAAATATATGATAGTATTATTTCAAGCATTGACAAATACCTCACTTTGCAGTTTCTTAAGGGCAGCCTAAAAAAGTTTACAAATTAACACTTCATTTAATAATTGATAATTGCCGTCAGTAGGAAAATATTATCACATTATTTTCGTAGAATATTCATTTCCGTATAAATAATTAGAAAACTATACTGCCTTTCTAACGATGATATTCCTACATTTACACGTGGTAACTTACATATGAAGGGAAATTTTTCAGATATTTCTTGAAGGACTAATCGGTTTTTTTTCTTTTTAAAAAGTTGATGTATTCACAGGAACAAGTGCACCATAGTCAAAACAGAACAACTAACTAAAATTTTTAAAAATTTCTATTCCTTTATAATTATATATGATTTTAAATCAAGGTTCCCAAACTTTTTTTGTCTTATAGACCCCTCGCCATGTTTTTCGATTTTGGGTTGACCCCTACTTACCTAATAACGAATTTTTGCAAATGTATCAACTTAAATGCCTTTTTGACAGCTGGTATAGAGCTATACTTAGTTTAAAAGATTTAAATTTCTAATTGTAGTGTTTAAAACCTAAGACATACATGGTTATTAAATTAAAATTTAATTAATACATAAAATAATTGTTACATAAAATAAATGAACAACAAACAAATGCTTTTAATGGGAGGGATGAATCTGGTGCTTCCAAAATTGCCGTGTATGGTGTGTGTGTGATATCCATTTCTAAACTTTACTTTAAGATGTTCTTAGTGTCTATTCCGATCAGTTCCTCTTGTAACATGACATTTGTTTTTTTCTTTCCATGTGACCATATTAATTCATTACCATTCTCAAACCTAGTTTCAAACTCTGAATAAAGGGCATTTAAATGTTGAACGTAGGTTAAAACGTCTTTTTCTTGGAAGATTGTTTGTGACAAATTGAGAAATTAGGAAAATTCGGGAAGTCCAATATTATACTCCTTACTTTATTCTGGCAAGAAACGCCGAAATGATGGTCCTTGTAAGTGCATATTAACTTAATTAAAATTTCATAAATAAATCTGTTAACAGGCAAATCTGGTTTCTATTTGATCAAATTTTCTTTTAAAGATTAAAGTCATGATCTGCTTTAATGAGAGTCAGTATCGTAGACCCCCATCTACATCTCATGGACCCCCAAATCATTTTTTGCTTACATTGACCCCTTGTTGATTATTATAGACCCCTGGGGGTCTATATAGACCACTTTGGGAATCACTGGGTATAGATGATACTTAAAGTCCCTTTATGGGATATAATAAGCAGCGAAGGAAGTTAAAAAATATATTTTCTTAAGATGTCTTGGAAAACAAAATTCCCTATTTAAAATTTTTGAATTAAAAACAGAATATTAAAAGCACAAAATCAATTAGTCAAAGTCACAAATGTGTATAGGTATATCTTAAAAGCTCATTTATGTTATAATTTAAAAAAAGAAGAAAAAAAAAAGATTTCTAAGCAAATAAAATTTTTAAAAGTGGCTTCGGTAACCGAATAATTACATTAGCTAGAATACTAAATAAAGTTCTATTACACATTATTTATATGCCCCATTACAAATCTGGTTTTTTTCGACAGTGAAGAGTACTTATGTCTTGCAGACTGAGATATTGAATATTAGTGATTTACAAGCAAATTTAAAGTAGTTTCACGCTTAAGTAAATTATTTTTTGGTATTATTTAGTTAATGAATCTTTATCTTCAGGTGCGTAACAATGTTTTAGACATTTTTTTTCGTTCATAAAAATAGTTTTAGGTAGCCAAGACAAATTTAGGTACATAGTCAAAAATCAGAACAATTTATGAACAATATGCACATTTTGTTTGGGTTTTAAGCATTTTTAAGCTATGTCTGTTACCTGAAAATAATCTTTATTGTATAAACTCTTATAGATTTTTTCTTGCTATTTTTCGCTACTTTGTACTATAAATCAATTTTTAGTACTTGACTCACCGCAGCCAAATTGGCACAACGCGTATCACCGCGTATCATTTTCCACCAAAACCTGACTGTGTAATATTTTTTCATGTAAAACACGTTATATGTTGCTTTGTTATCAAGATACAATTCACATGGTGCCAATTTGAGGGCAAGGGGCAAGTGGCGTATAAGTAGCGGAGTTCCTATCCAAAAAAGAGATGTACCTCCTCATCAGAATTATTAAAATTTTAAGTACTTAAATTGGGGTGACGTCAAATGAAAAAAAAGAAAAAGAAATGTGTTTAAAAATTAGCTAATGGCCAATTGGCATAACAGCTTATTAGAAATAACGGTGAGCGGATGCAGTCCAATCGCCATGGTGAGAGATACCCTGATTTTTCGAATGGACAGAACCTTTAGACAGAGGGTAAAATCCTAGGAGAGCCCACACCCTTGGCGACAAAACGAAAAAAGCGCCAAACCAGAATGAGATGGCGCCAAGCGAAACCGACAATGGCGGCAAGTGAATACAGAGAGATAAAGTGGATGCGTAATGAAAATATATGTAAACAATACAGAAATTAAGCATTTAAGATAAAAAAATAAAAAAACAGCACTTACTTTCTTACTGCTGATCTTTTCCGAGTGGAGGGTACAGAATAACAACAGATTTTAAAAAAGTATTGAAGGTCTCATCACTAAGTGAATGATCATGTGAGCGCCGCCATTTTTATTCTGCGAGGTAATGGTCGAACATACCTTCAGCGTGGCTGGTGCAATTTCGAAGAAAGTGCTTTATTTTCGACCATGTTACATCATGACGATCGTTACATTTAGGACATTCATATAACTCTAAGCAATCAATCCTTCCTTCATACACTATTCAATCAATTCTTTCTAACCTTTCGCATTCAACAAAGTAAAAAATTCTAAGATATATTCCTTCACACACGCAACCATTCCAGCCCGGTTCCCCAAAACAAAATGAAATTCGAAATGTCCGCCGACAAAATACGAAATTTCCAGAAATAGTTAGGTTTACCATATCTATTATATCAAAGTAGGGTTATCAAGATGGCACAATTATCGCCAAACCAAAATAATTCGCGCCAAGGGTGTGGGCTCTCCTAGGACTGAACCAAATAATATTTTTAAAAAAACTTAGAAAAATTTTATTTAAGTAAACATGAAAAAAATTTTTTTCAGTGATATGTTTAAAATTTTGTTTATAAGTTGTAGAACAGCTTAATTTGAGATTGTATGAGAAATTTTATAAGAATAGGACAAGCAGTTTCTTTAAATTTATACGTGCAAGCTTAATTTTTATGTTTTGAGAAAAATAAGTTTAAAGTTGCAAAAGGCAAAAAAATATAATCGTTAACAATTTTT